>VYXB01002877.1:213840-281769 GCA_013397135.1 Pachyramphus minor | reverse complement strand
CAACCGGCTGGTGATGCTTTGCCTGATGCCCCCAGGACAGGGTTGGCCCTCCTGACTGCCAGGGCACTGCTGACTCATATTCAACTTGCCATTGACCAGGACACCCAAGTCCCTTTCTGTGGCACTGCTCTTCATCATCTCATTCACCAGTCTGTACGAACATCCAGGTTTGCTCCATCTCCAGTGCAGAATCCAACACTTTCTCTTGTTGAACTTCATATGGCTGGTGATTGCTCAGAACTCTAATTTGTCGAGGTCTCTCTGCAGGGCTTCCTTGCCTTCAAAGTCAACAGCTCCTATGAGTTTTGTATCATCTGCAAACTTGCTTAATATCCCTTCTAGTCCTGCATCCAAGTAATTTATGAAGATGTTAAAAAGCACAGGGCCTGAGGTAGAGCCCTGCTTCTATCAGTGGAACAGTATGTTAGGAAAGTAGGCTATATGGGGTTATAGATTTCATCCATGCCCAAGGGGACATCGAGAGAACAGCAAAAGGTAAGGAGAGTGGAACAACAAAGCTCAGAGGATGTTGTCTTCCAGGAGGAATTAATATATGTCACAGAATACTGGGAACAGTTGGGTTAAAAGATATTTTTATTAACAACAGCAAAGATAATTGATTTTTAACTACCATTCAAGACAGAGAATACAGACAAAAGTACCACTACAGGTCAGATAAATCAGTACATGCGAGTGATCTATCCACCAATAAAATTACAAATATTTATTCAGATGAAATAATAAAAGAAATAATAATAATAACGATTGTGACATCATGGAAGAGAGGGATGTGTGAAAAAGTAAACAGATTGTGTTAATGACATACTATGGAGGCACAAGGACAAAGAACAATACTTAAGCAAAGACAGAGAATATATAATTTTCTGACTGAAACTTATGAAGAAGTCAAAGCTGAGTTTACCAAAGAAAAATGCCAGTGGTAGTTTGGAAAGGAGTGCTGGGTAAATCCATGTTAAAACTCACTCTTTGGATATTATTCAGTTTAGAGAATACACTTGAATGAAAGTTCTGCTCCCAAGATATTTCTGAGATTAATTGGGTAGATCTAAGAGAGCCAGAAAATTTTCAGTTTGTAATGGATGATGTTTTAATTTGGCTTAGAGAATTTAAATTATGCAATAAGAGATTTTGGCAATATTTTCAGAGAGGAAGAAGTACGCCGAAGACTTAGATTAATCTAACAAATGTTCTATGCATTGGGCAGAGAGGGAATAATGCTTCACTGTTTTGTGCCCTCACTGTAACTTTGAGAAATGGCAAGCAGAACTCTGCTTTAACAGCGTCTATGGTGCACAGTTCTAAATAAGTATGTCAAATATGAGACAGCAGAAAACTATGCTGAATGTGAGCCACTACCCACAGATCCAGGTGAAACTGAGTTATTCTCTCACTAGAAGCTCTTTGCAATGCTCTGCCAGTACAAAGGCCATTACAGGCATTTTAAGTATAATGTAGGTTTTTGAGTAATAGTAAAAAAGTCCTTAAAATTTCACCTTTTGAAGGGAAAATAATTATTATTATTAATATATTTTATGTGGTAAACTGGAATAGAAAAGTCTGAAATTCATCATTAAAATTCATTTAAAACTGTGTGAATTCTAGTCAGAAAACTAACAGAATAGTCCTTTCACAAGAGGTTACAGAGACATTATTTAAATAACTGTGTGAGATGAGACAGCTCTATCTGTAAAAAACAATTTATTTTAAGTAAAGTATCAGAACAACTCTGATATTGTCATTTCAGCATCAAATGGCTTCTCTCCAGCTATTTACAGTGTAATTGCCATCTCAGTGGCCAATTTCAGTGAAGTTCTGAAATATTTTTCTTTCATGCTCTATCAAAGAATTGCAAGGGTTTTAAAAAACTTCAAACACAGCTGCATTTAGGGCAGTAGGAGATGGGAGGAAAGCAACGAGCGCCATTGCCCAAGGCCATAGGCCATAGGAGGCTATGTTGGAAAACGTACAGTCATTCCACCCTTGAATGGAAGGAGAAAGAGTTCTTTCCTGTTGTGCCTTCCCAGATCTCACTAAATCATTATTGTCCAAAAATCTCCCTTGACTCTGCAAATCTG
Source organism: Pachyramphus minor (assembly GCA_013397135.1). Lineage (NCBI taxonomy): Eukaryota > Metazoa > Chordata > Aves > Passeriformes > Tyrannidae > Pachyramphus > Pachyramphus minor. Next base: position 279,673 of record VYXB01002877.1, on the reverse strand, counting down.
TGGAGAAATGTGTAATAAAGATATTTGTATATGAAAAGTGCTTAAAAAGGCAGACTTCCTATTTTCTTAAGTTACAAAATATAATTTAAATAAGGACCACGTTAACTAATTGGTGTATATGGAAAACAATAGTTATCCACAATTCAGTACCATAAATATTTCCAATTAACATTTTAGCATGAAGCATATGTTTAATAACTTAGGTTCAATTCAAGCAGAACACCATTTGGGATTTAACTGATAGGTATTCTGCAAAACTCTACATCATGTTTAGCAAACAGCAGCAAAAAATGTGTGACCAATTTAATCAGCATGTGCATTGGGAGTGGCTATAAATATGTTTCTAATGAATACCCAACTACCCTTGTGAAATCAACATTTATATGCTGTTTTTTCTTTCCCTCCTCCACCTGCCTTCTGAACCTTTCAATCCGTGGGTATTCACTGGTGAAAACAAAAACAAAGAAGCAAAAGCAAAACCCACATGCAAGGGCAAGAGAGGAGTTCTTGCAGTTGAGCAATCTGATTGAAAATGAGGCAGGTTACCTCCTTGTCACCTTCAGCTGGATTAACGTGCACACACACATGCACATAAACACACTTGTAAACAGATGTGTGTGGAGTTGTACCAAAGCTTCTTTTGCCTTGTGAGTTCTGAAAATCTTTGTTCTAACCTGGGAAGAATGGAACCGGTATCACAGAAGTGCTTCAAAGGTTCAGTTCTTTTAAGACAAATAGGGTCAGAAGACAGCTATGATCCTAGTGGGAACGAGGAAGGGATTTTAGTCACCACTCAATGCTAGAACTTTTCAGAGGACAGCTGTCTGTAGACTGATTTCCTACATTTTTTTGAGAAAAATTTGTCCTGGATCTATTACCAAAATGCCAACAGCCTTTCATCCACTGTGGCACATTACTGCAGTCTTGTTAGTAGAGCAGTATTCCTTTTACTCAGAATAGCAGAGCACTGTTTTGAAGGTCTTCTTTCTTAGAGATGCCACAGGAAAACGTGGTGGTGCTGGAGTGGTTTCTAGCACTTGGAAAACAGCTTAACAGGTGCTGTGTAGCTGCATGCCAAAGTAGGTAAAAGAGAGGACTAAGTAGCTACTGAGAAGTGAGACTATGTTTTTCATATTTACTGACATTAAGTAAAATGTTCTTGCTTGAGAGAAGAATTTAATCAATCAAGAAATGATTTTAAGCACCGTTAAAATCGCTTGTTGTCTCAATTCTATATGCTAATGGAATGATTCATATGGCTTCAGTACTGCAGGTTGCAATCAGTCTTTCCAGTAACTAAACACAATCCTTTTAACTAGCATCCTGTAAAATCCACATTAAGAGGCTGCAAGCCTACTTCATTAATCTTTTCTTTAATCTACAATTCACCCATGAGACAAGAGGGGTACTAGGCATCTGTAGGCCATTTTATGCAGATTTTACCCCTTAAGTTTCTAAAACACATCAGAATAATAGTTTGGTGTGCATTGCTGCAAATACGTCTGACAGCATTTCTATCTTCATCTGATCAGGAAAAAACCCCACATATAAGCCAATAAAAGTTTTGTTCTGGGGATTGGTTCATATCTAAAATTTTTCTGAAGTATTTGAACCATTTCCTTTTAGGAGATAAGGGTTGACAGCTTGTATGACAAGTTTTAACCAGATGGGATTTTAAAAGGATGATAAATTAATCCTGAAAATCCAGGTTTATAACAGAAAGCCTTATAGGCTCTTACCTGTATTGCTAGTGGGAGCTGTTAGAATACTAACAGTTTTTTTTAAAAGCCTTTCAAAATGTTTTCTTTTCAAAATTCAAACTTTGAAATAGTTTAGTTGTAACCAAGTGCCAAAAGTATAGCACTGGAAAAGAGAAAAATTCCTCTATTATATTTTTTGTTAAATTCATTTTATTAATCAGAAACATTTTCAAACCATTTCTTTAATAAAAATTTTTGTAAAAAATAATCCTTTAACTTCTGCTTGGCATTCCAACTAAAGATCTTGGGATTCTTTGCCAACATGAATGAACTTAGGTTCTCAACCAGTATGTGGAACATATAATTGCTCTCATTTACAGCTGGACAAACTGAATCACACGGTGAAAGTGGCTAAAATATTGCAGTCCTTCTTCCCCATTCAACTTCCACAGTAATTACTTACTCATTCCGCAAAATTCACATGAAAATTATTTTTTTTTCCATTCATGTAGGAGATAATTTAATCTACTGCATTTATCTGGAAGTTATGTTTTCCATTCCATGTTTCAGGAGAGACACAAGAATCCTAGTGGACCATCCATTATAGATACTAAGTAGCATTAAGTATCTTAACCAAACAGAGATATCAACCAACAAAGATTCAAAGGTTGAGATTTGTTCCACTGCTCTTGTGAGCCATCCAAACTGAGAGCTTACTGCCCTGCACTTCTGTACATAATAGGGGAAGATGATGATTCAAGCCCCAAATTAAGATCTTCAGCCACAAAGTGAATGCCTAAAAGGAAAACAGTTTCTTTCCCCCCCTACTGATTAGTAGCACCTCAGTGCACCAAAGTGCAATGGTTTTCAGTGTAACACTTTTTTTTTTTTTTGTGGTTAGAATACTAGGATGCTTTTCCTCCTGATAAGTCATGCAAAAACTTCCAAGCATCTCACTGAGGACTTTAGAAGTCTTTCCATAGCCCTGGTATTTCTCAGTGGTATAATACCTTTGTTCAGAGAGCAAGCTAAAATCATACATGGATGAGTAGCAATATGGATGATAGGATGAGATGGGATAGAATAGGATAGGAGAGGATGGGATATATTAGGACAAAAAGGATAGCTCATATTATTTATTCATTGTTTTGTCTTGTTTCCAAAATACATTCAATGTCTCTGTGGTAGCTCTTGAACATCACATTTACTTCCTACTCGTGCTAGTGATATAGTGTAGGAGTCTACTGCCTAGTCTCCTTTTCAACTCTTTCTCCCTATTAAGTAATTTCAAAACAGTCCCAAAAACTTTATCTTTACTACTAAATCAAAGTGAATTCACTTAAGCTTTGTTCCTTGTCTCAAAACACTGGAACCCTCTTAAGTAGCTGCAAAGAATTTAGCTTGCTTAAATAACTGGAATCAAGCAGAAAAAGGAGAAGTCTAATCTCCCCAGAGATCTCTGTGAGTACAAATATAGTTAACATCATAATCCTGGTGCATTTTCACTGTCCAGAAAGGTAACATTGCTAGATTTATTCCAGCTATACACTGCAGAGCTGTGCCTATGTTAAGTGGGTATTTGATTGTATTCAGCAACTGCTGTTTGATCATCAATGGTTGTGAATCCATTTTTACTGGCAGCACATAAAATTCTGCCTCACTACCAGCATCACACTGGGCCATTATGTTCCTTCAGTGCTCCACTGTGTTGACATTCAGGTGCATATTGTCATTTACAATGCACTCAGGCATTCAGTGGATCATATGATGATCTGAATCTCATGACTTACAGTCCATGTGTCAGTTGCTCCAGTCAACAGGGATTTTTCTTAAGCAGAATGTCAGCCGGTGAGGGATGTCAAAGTCTTTGAAAGTCTATGTCACTGTTATAGCCACATTAAACAATGTTTTCAGAGTTTCTGTGGCTCCTCTGCTGTCACCAGTCAGTGTCTACCTGTCTAGTAGCTTAGAACTTAAGGAAAGGCAAGACAAGAGCACAAAGAAAGGCATTCAATTTTCCATTTTCAGGTCTTGTCTTACTATTGTATGAGGATTTCTCCTTTTCTAAAACATTACAGGGAAACAAAAGATGTTCAGAAATATAAATATATGCATTGAATATTCATNTTACGGATGGCTTTTCAAAAGGGACAATTTTCCATTTTCAGGTCTTGTCTTACTATTGTATGAGGATTTCTCCTTTTCTAAAACATTACAGGGAAACAAAAGATGTTCAGAAATATAAATATATGCATTGAATATTCATTTTCAATACCACCTGGGAAAACAGCTTCAGCAGTTTCCCATTAATGCACCTCTAAATACTGAGAAACTTATATTTGTGACTTTTCCATCATAAATATTGTTATTTCACTCAGCACCCCTTCTGCAACTGTAAAATGTCACTCTTGCATCCTCTTTTTTCCAATGATTGTTTCATGCTGTCCAGAAAGTCTTCAAGCTGCTTTAAATTGATTTGCTAATGCAACAGATTGCTTACAGTAGCTCTTCATACTCTATGTTATGCTCAAATTCTGGTTTATGGACAAAGATGAAGCATACTGTATAAATATATATGTGAAATTGAAAATTTATTGTTAGCATAAAATGATAGTTTAACACTGTAGTTCAAGAAGCATATTTAAGCTGGAGTAATTTTACAGAAGAAGAGAGAAGAAATAATAATGCATCCGGAATACTTGTAAGGAGAAATAAGTGTCAATAATATTAATAATGCAATTAAAATTGTAACACACACTTCTTAGTTGCTGTCCCTTTTTCTGGTTTTATGTCTTCCACTGCTTTTTAGATCTTATACTACTGCCTACTTAAACTAGTTTCTTAAAATAGCTTTGGGCTACTAGAGAAGGGAACACCAGAGCTGCCAGCTTGTCCTTCTTTTCTTGGAAGGAATATGATGTTGGTGGCTTCTTCATTCTAGGATCCACTTGGAGTTATTTTTATATGTTTGCTACCATTCTTTAACACCTTTACTCTGTCTTCATTCATCAGCAGGTCCATGTTATATCTAAATTTTTTGTATATGGTGGCTTTTATTAGTTAGTAGTTAGTTAGTTAGTTAGTTTATTAGTTATTTTTATTAGTATTAGTTGCTATTTTTTGTTCTCTGTATTACTTCAAAACTGGTTTTGCCCAGATCCACATCTACATTGCTGTAACTGACCATGGATGAGTTGTTAACAACCATGAAATGTTTAGAGCTATGGGTTTGTTGGTGCCAACCTTTTCTCCATTCCTTGTGTCATGCCGGTACACCTCTGCAATGGTCCTGCTTTGCTATCCTACAGGGTTGCAGGGTTGCAAGAGGAAGTTGGGCATTGCTTTAGGCAGACAAACTGGGGCGTGCAGCAACATCAAACAGGGTTAATTTTTCACCTGTTTCAGTTTCCCCAGTGTAATGTTGCTGAGGAGACTAATGGGTAATTTACAGCTGATTCCAGTTATTGCAAGGATGACAAAATACCAAGTGCAAATATTTTACAATTTTACATGAGCTTAAAATCTTCCTACGAAACAGTGTAATGAAATCTTTTGTGAAACAAACCCAGAGGCACTGATGTAAATGGTTCTAAAATATTTTTATTTCTTTTCTGAATGAAAAGCAGTGCTTCAAAGTCTGGTACATTGTACCACGGCTGTGATCTGACTAAAGAAGCCTCAGTTGTGGTCATTTTATACAGCATAATGATACCATTATTTCACAGCATCAGAGCCCATCTGGTGGCATTTAAACTATGGAGGAAATGTCTTTTTAAAAACAAAATTAAAAAAGACTCCTTTTTGATTAATTATGAGAATTATATCAGCTCTTTTGGTCTTTTTCATTTCTTTCTTTTGCTCTTTCTGTCTTTCTGCCATTCTGTTTTTCTTTTTGGAGTGCAACAACAGATACAATAAATAATAACCTGTCAATTTGAAGATGGCCCTGTGCATCCATGTTTTCTGATGAAAAATTTGTAGCATTTTTTATTTCTGTTTAACATATGAATTCATCCTGATCCCTGATGAGATTCTACATAGCATAAAAACATCCATCTTAAATAAGGTGTTTATGGAAATTCCTCATATCTTCTATCTAGTTGTTGTTATGTTTTATCAGTTGTGACTGAGCTCCTAAGGATGTAAACATATGACTTGAACTAATTTAATACACTAAAAATGAATATTTGTTACTTAAGACCCTCTCCACCTCTGAATAAACCTGTTACTGATAAAGGTGACAGGAATTGAGAATACCTTTTTCTCAACATTAAGAGAAAGGTGCTATATAACATTTAAATACTTTTGTCACAGCCTCATTTGCAGTGTTTTTTTTTTCTTTTTTTTCGTGCTAGTTAAAATTGCAAAATATTAGGAAAGTGCAAAATGAATATTGTTCTTAAGCCTGGCAGAAGTGAACTGCTGAATCTGAGTCTGAAATGACAAGCACATCAGTCACTGACACAAACCAGCTGCCAAGCCTCTTTATATGCAAGTCATTCAGTGAGATATCAAAATGTGGAAAATATAATACTGCTACCAACATTTCTTGTTGAATTAATGCCCAGGTGAGTTGTTCTGAAATGCTGCAGTTGTATCTTAGAAAAAACAAGAAGCAGTAAAGCATCATACTTATTAGGACCTAATTTGCCACAGCAGCAGTCAAGTGCTTCAGCCTCTCCCAGTGGCAATGGGGAGGGAGGACTGGGGATAGGGAAACTTAGATTAAATTCATAGTGCAGTGAACATTTAGAATTCAATATTGACAGCTCTAATTACACACATCTTTCCATCACATGTTCATCAACTAAGAGGAAAATGCTAGAAGCAGCAGTATCAACTTCTTATGGAAATAAATAAATAAGTGCAGAGCCAAGAACTCCAGAGTTTCTGACCTTCCCCCTTTCTTTCTGGCAAAGCCCCACATTTTTTTTCCCTGCACTTTTTTTTTTTTAAAAAATTTTATTTTTCAGATTGGAATAAAGTAATAATAATTTAAAAAACTGTGGATATTAATCTTTCATTCAAAATATAATCTTAAAATGCTACAGTCAGTGTGTAGGGTGTGATATACGCAGGATATTTGCCTTCCAGCGACTTTTTAAAAATAAGGAATCTCAACAACTCTTCAGGCTTCTTCCAAAGTAGATGAAGGGAAATAAGCACCCTGAGAAGGCAAGTATTTTAGGGTAAGTCGAACCATTTTGTGGAAATTAGTTCACTCTGTGGGTAACAGAGAGAATTGGATAGCCAAATGCTGGTTGAGGTGAATCCTGCTTCTTCAGAATATACCACTAAGAACACAAGAAGTCCATTCCTGAGCACAAGATCAAAGACTTCCCAGTATGACATTAGACATACTTGTGGTTTTTTGTGCAATTGTACACGTCAGCCATAGTCCAAACACAGCATTTTGCAACATTGGAGCAGCTGCTACAATGAGCTAATTTTATATATGATTTCCACCAGCATAGAAGATGATTGAAGTAATTCATTAGCATATCCCAAGTCAAGTAAGTGAGAAAACTCAGTCAAGTTACAAGTCACAGGTTATACATAATGAGGAACAGGGTTTTGTTGTATAAGATACTGTTCTCAGTAAGAACATCTTACACATTGTTCCAACAAACAGGTTTTTTTAAGTGATTACATGTAGGCAATTCTAAACCTCACTGGTGTGGGCACAGCTTCCTGCTTTTCCTCTTTGACTCTAATTCTATATATTCAGTTTAGCAAAATTTGTTGGATTTTGAACTCTTACAAAGTATGGCTATATCTTTTCTTTGAGCATCATGTCTCCAGAGACATTAAAGAGGTATTTTGAGCTAGGCTATAAATTAACTACTGTAAAATCTGGTTTGGTTCTAGCATTAGTTTGAGAGTGTGTAATTCACATGAGCTATAGGGTTGCAGTCAGTCCTTATGTAATAAATTGCCTGTGGAGCATGCCAGGAAGTTCAAGGAAAGGGTCACTGGTGCATCCTATTCATGATCATGTGAGACCACTTGTGGGGATCTGAAATAGAACAGACACATGCCTAGCTTAGGGGGAGTTAGGGCAAGTCAGTTAAGAATTCTTTGTCTTCTTTTCCACTTTGTAACTACTTATTCAAAATTTCTTAAAATACAAAGGCATGGTAAAACTGCCATGGATGAACTCTCTAGTCTCTAACATTTCAAATAATTTGGCCACATGAATAATAGTGGAACACAAGCATCTTACATATGTTAATGGAAACCATGATGCATATTCCTTGTTCATTATACATTACTTCTCTAGTGAATGGATAAGTTTGAAAGATTTGTTTAGCAACACTCATAACATGAATGTCTTAAAAGGGAAAATATGAATCAATCCTCATTGACATGCAAATCTGTATTTTATCTACGGATATGGCATGAAATGTATTTGACATTTTTCTTTTTTCAGAAGAAGTAGACTGTAGAACTTTGCAAGCTAGCAGAAGTTTCTACCTTCAAAAATGTCCAAGACTTTGCTATATCTTCAATAAGAAAAATCCTTTTATAGGCATTATGAATATTTTAATATGCATATGATTCAGCTCCTCACAGTTACTTGCAGGATTCCATTGTTACACGCAGACTGTTGTAAAGATTACTACAGTCTTTACTGTATCTCGTACTGCAAATTTTTTTTTGTCCTCATTCCAGATATTACTCATGACAAAGCACATTTTCTCAATAGGTACATTAAGATTCTGACATGCCAAAGACTATTCTGTTAAAACACTCTGATACCTAGACAAAGGATGTAATTTTTTATTAAAAAATTGAGCATTATGCATTTAGCAGGGTTCCATATTTCATTTATCTGACAGTCTTTCTGTTGCCTAACAGGCATAAAGTACTTGACTCAAACAATTTTCGAGTTAAGTTGCCTGGATTTGCAGCTCTGCCATGGGGTATTTTTTTTTTTTGTGTGTGTTTTTTTTGTTTGTTGGTTTGGTTTGGTTTGTTTTAATGTGTGTGTGTTGTTTTTATTTTGGTTTGGTTTTTGTTTGTTTGGGGTTTTTTTTGGGCTTTGGGTGTTTCTTTTTTTGGTTTGGTTTGGTTTCTTTTGAACAATGGTATCCCTGAATGTACGTCTGGCAGATAAGAAGTTCTCATATGTTTTGGCCATTTACAGATGCTGTGGAAATTCTGCACTCTCTCTAGGAAAGGGTTGTTAACAGAATTATTTCCTTAGTCTATTCCTTAGTCCTTCTATATAGGTGTATGAATGGCTAGTCTACAGTGCTGCTTGCTTTCAGAAAAAAAATGATAAAGTCTTTAATCAGTAAATGTCCCATAGCACTGAAGTACCAGTTAGCATTTTTTCAGATGAAAGCACTAGACATCATTTTCTTCTTCAAAGGGAGTAAGTGCAACAGGTCTGAAATCAGATTTCTTTAGCCCATATGTAATATTAAAATTCCCTAAATATTATACAAAAACCCTAACTATGTTCCTCATTTCATGTTCATTTGTGGCTAAGCGGAATATGAATAATTGCAGCCTGGTTTAAGTGAACATGTTGACTGCATTGTATGGAGCTGTTCTCTGGCTGGATGCTTCTGTCTCCAAAGTAAATAGTGTGTTCATAAATCAGTATTTCTTTTTAGAAAGTGCTGCTTGAAAGTTATGTTTTTGAGTAGATTGTTAAAAACTTTTCAAAGTGTGCGTTTACTAGAATAGAAAATGCAGAACAGAACTGCAAGTTTGTGCAATGAAGTTAAAAGAAGGGGTTTTTCTAATATTTACAGGGGGGTTATTTATACACAATTTGACTTTTAAAGAAGTTAGCTTAAGTGTGGGCAAGTACCAGATTCAAAGCTGCAGCAGATTTATATTTATCCCCAGGTTAGATTTTGTTTCAAATCTTCATATGGTTTGTATGTGCTCTTCTAATTACATCAGTACTGCTTCTAAAAACCATTTCTCCTTTTAAATATGCAAAATTTTTCAGTGATCAGTAAACATCTGTTACGAGGTGTGTTGTGGAATATTGTCTCTTCATCAGGCTAGGAGGATTGCATTTAATCTGTTCCAACAGCTCAAAAGATTAAAGGTATAAGTACTTTAAGGAAAGTTAGTTTTCTTGCTTATAGTTTTTTCATCATATAAAATAGTTCCTCAGTAGATCAAATTTTCAAATTTCTACATTGATACATTATTATGTTGATGAATTCCACATGAAAATTCCTCTGATCTTTCGGTAACAGTGGAGTGATGCTTTTACTCTCTGTACAAGAAATTAGATGAGGTGAGAAAGAGTACTATTGATTCCTGTGTTAGCAGTACCTGATGGAGTGTGTTTTCCTCATCACAGGATGCCCCTATCATCGTGACAGCACTGTCAAAATTATTAACATTGTGTTAGAACTGTGTGTCTGGGATAAATACACAGACAAGCCTAAAAAAATATATTTTCAAAAGCTCTCTGTGAAGTAGAAGACCTCAAGAAGAATGGATAAATCAATTCATACTGCTTGTTCTAGTGATAAGCCCAGCAGTAAATGCTATTTAAATAAATTACTGAAATAGTAACTTTTTTTATAGGTTTATAGTTGTTTAACTGTGAACCTGTTCCCTACAATCACAGCATTTCAAGTTTTGAAGTGAACCATATGTTGATAAATGCTCAGATATTTAGACTCTTTGCAGCGTAACAAACACACCAGCTGTATCTACTTGTATTTCTCTCTAGTGAGGAACTTAGGTGTCCCAATTCAACTAAGTATTTAATCACAGTCTTATGTCTTCTTTAAGCGTTTTGTTGAATTTAAGTACTGAATTCAAAACTGAAGTTCTCACTGCCACGTGCAGTCCCCTGAGACCCTAATGAAGTTAGAGGACTGCTGTTGGGCTGCAGATTTCACAGAAGTGGGCTGTAACACCCCTGCCTCAATCTCTCTGAAAAACCTGCTGTTACAAACTGTTGTAGTTTAACCCCAACCAGCAACTCAGCATCACACAGCCACTCACTCACTCCCCAACACTAGGATGAGGGAGAAAACTGGAAAAGTGAGAAAATGTATGGGTTAAGATAAAGACAGTTTAATAAAGAAAACAAAAGCCACACACACAAGCAAAGTGAAACAATGAATTCATTCACCAAGCAAAGTGAAACAATGAATTCATTCACCACTTCCCATGGGCAGGTAGGTTTTCAGCCATCCCTAGGAAAGCAGGGCTCTACATGATAACAGTGACTTGTGAAGACAAATATCATCACTCCAAATGTCTTCCCCTTTCTTCTTCTCCCAGCTTTATGCAGAGCCTGATGCCATATTTTTTAGTATATTCCTTTGGCCAGTTGGGATCAGCTCTCCTTTCTGTGTCACCTTCCAACCCTTTGTACAGCCCCAGCTTGCTTGCGGATCTGTGGGTTGAGAGGCAGAAAAGACCTTGACTCGGTGCATGCAGTGCGTAACAGGAACGAAAACATCCCTTTGATATCAGCCCTGTTTCCAACACAAATTCAAAATACAGCCCCATACCAGCTACTGTGAAGAAAATCAACTTTATACCAGTCACAATCAGCACACAAACCCTTTTAGGTATGGGTTGTCCCACTGCTAGAACTTATCTCCTTTCCCTAGCACATTTGATCCCTGTATAGAACCCAGTATCAATCCATTTGCATGAAAGTAGTTACTCCTGAAAATTCCTGTAAATGTGTTTTGAGTTCAATTTCTCTGATCTACTAAATGTGTGAGCTTGTTTTTTCATTCTTTCATGGACTGTGAGGTTACTGCCTTCGACTTCATATATAATTCCCTTACAGTTTGAGTGTATGTGCGTTGGTCCACAAATACAACTCATTTATGATTGCTTTCCATAGAGTCAAATTTAAAGTCAAATTTCTTTCAGTTCCTCCAACAGCATCCTTCACTTTCTTTGGTGTTAAATACATGTGTGTAATTTGATGGAATATACTTACCTTCACTAATCTCTCTAATGACATATAAAGGAGATTTCCTAGCTGTGGCAATGATGAACTGGGGTCAATTCATTCGGGCTTCATCCATACTGTCTTTCTAATGCATTCCAGACAGCTAACCTGATCTCTGTGGTGAGAGGTATTGGCTGAATCATGTAGAAACATTTTGCTGGCTATAGGCCTTTACAGAACTCACTCATTTTACTTTCCAAGGGAACTAGCTAATTCACCTGTATGCAAAAAACCAGAAAATAATTTCCAGTGTGGGGGACAAAAGGACAAGGAGTGGATAAAAGAGGTAGACTGTATACTTTTCAGGGAAGTTGTACTCTTGAGCACTTCAGAATCCAAATTCCAACATTTTTGCTTTATTTTTTTATCTAAGTTGTTTAGGAGGTAAGCTTAGTATGTTTAGGTTGCATGACTCCGTCTACACCCTGTAGAGTGTTGAAACATCTAGATATTCCCAGAGCACATCCATTAGGAATGGCTTTACATCAAAGTCAACTGGGATATAAACAAAGTATGTGTATTCCTTTGCAAGCTAAGTAATGGCAAGGAAATATATATCTTGACATTTGAAAAACCCAAATAAAACCTCAATTTCTTTTCATAAGTAATTATGTGAGCAAAACAGAGTAAATTTAGTTTAAAAAATTAAGAATCCCTTCTCTCAGATTGTCCAATAACTTGGAATCTGATAAGACTAAAATTTTAGTGTTTGATCCTCAGAAGATAATTTACAGATGTGGTTTTTAAGTGTTCTCAACTCATATTTTCATATCATTTGTCTAGTCAGTAAAGTAAGATATAATAGAGGAGGAAAGGGTATCAGTATCTGTCTTGTTTTTCAAGAGAAAGTGATTTTGTGTCTTAGTTACCTAATTTAAGATTTATATCAGAGAAGGATGAACAGAGATAAGCAGTTCTCTCTGAGTTAAGACACCATATATCTTCAAACACCAGAAATTAAGAGTACCAGCTTGAGGATTCTGGAGTGTATAACTTAATGTCTACCTGTTCGTCATCAAAACTTTTACATGTTTCATATATAGATTACAAATTTCTTACCCAAAAGTTGGATATCAACCTGTTTCTTTTGGCATTTAGCTAAGCCAATATGTTCACTAAGACCGTTACAATGGGAATAACTATTTCAGATCTTCTTTTTGAGACCACTCTCTTAATGATTTTGTAGATTTTTCCTACTCTCTATGCTTCTGTCTCTGTAATTGAGCTAGCAAATGCATCTATGGCAGCTACAATTTCAAGGATTTATTTCTGTTCTGGTGTCTTTGCTGTAAGTGTTCTTCAAAGAAAAGAGTAGGTTGTTGATCTTTTTTGTGCATGCACAAAGCACATGAACAGTAACAAAAACTTTGTGGTCTGGATTATAAAAGTAAACATTATTTTCTGGTTTGTAAAAATCAAACACATCTGCACATTTTTGACAGGGGTCTCACATATGCTAACTAAATTTCATTTTAAAAACATCAAATTAAGGTAACAGTTGCAGCCAATAATTGCATCCTTATTCAATATTAATTAAGTTCAGAAATAGATTTTGCTCTTTCATTCACCTTTAGTAAAATTCCAACTCTATAGATCTGTGCAGATAAAAAAAAGGAAAGAATATTTCCTTTGTGTCTGCAAGTAAACATAGCAATTTTTTACACATATACCTATGTTCATGTGACATACTCTTATCTGACTTAGTTTCAACCTAATTTGCTTTCTCCTTCATTCTGAAAATGTCATAACCTTCTCTTATTAGAACACCATGAGCCCTTTTCCTCTGGTGCATGTTCTTTTCTTGAGGTCATGACAGGTCATACATTTCCCTCAAAAGATATGGCTATCAAAGCACCAATCATCTAACAGATATATGTTGTAACTGTGGAACCATTCAAGTGTGTCACTGTCATAATCCATTGATGAAGGTCACTAGAATCATGACTTGCCTTGTATCAGGATTGGAGTCCCTGAGTACTCCATTAGCAGTCATGTAGTTTGGCTTTCATGGTCCATGGTACGACACCTAATAGCAATAATTAACTACACTGTCAGAAATTCCCTTTGCATGCTTTTACTTTGAATGTTCAGGTTGAGTAGTACCAATATAGTTTTGTGTTGGCATTTAACAATAAAAGTAGTTTGTCTGAAATAAGCAGCGTAAGATTTTTCAGCTTCTCACTAAAGGTCATTTTGACCAATTACGTTACAAAAGAAAGGTGAAAAAGAATGAAGTAAAGCTTATTGTAAATCCTAATTGTGGTTTATCATAAACTAAATTGCACCTGTGAATGTCATTTTACTTTCTTTCTTATAAGAATGAGTTTATATGTTGAATCATGCTATTTCTCTATAGCATATCCAGGTGCAAATGGGAAAAAAGGTACAGAGTTATAGAAGCATAAAACCATAAAAAGGCTTGGGTTGAAAGTGACATTGAAGATACCATTGCAGGCATCCGACTTGCTAGATCAGGTCACCCCATCCAACTTTGCCTTGAACACTTCGAAGAATGGGGCATCCACAGCTTTTCTGGGCAATCTATTCCAGTGCCTCACTACCCTCTGAACGAAGAATTTCTTTTGATTATCTAATCTAAATTTCACCTCTTTTAGCCTAAAACTTCTCCTGCTTAACCTATGACTATCAGTCCATGTAAAAAAAGTCACTTTCACTCTTTATTAATATCCCCTTTGAGGTACAGGAAGGCTACAAGAGGGTCTTCCCACAACCTTCTCTTCTGCAGCCTGTCAGCCTGACTTCATAGGAGAGTTGCTCCAACCCTCTGATCCTCTTTATGACCTTCCTTTGGACCCGCTCCAACAGGTCCTCCTTATGCTGAGGACCCCAGACCTGGATGCAGTACTCCAGGTGTGGTCTTAGGAGGGCAGTGTAGAGATTTAAGTATATATTGAGGCAATCATGTATCAGTAATGTGATTTTCCCCCTTCTTTCTTTATTTTAATAATTACAGATTTCAAGTTGCACAAACAAGGATTTCAACATGAATTCCTGCAAAAAATGAAATACTAGTAGAAAACAACTCTCTAAAAAAAAGTTGGATTTATTGAAAATAATTTCTTTACAATGTTCTAGCAATCTATCTAGTTTGATCAGATGCTGTGTGAAAAAAATCTAGAAGAAAAAAACAAATTAAATAAGAAATTTTATGCACAATTAATTGGGTGTTTTTCTGTAGTTAGACAGAAAAAGAAATATTCTAAATCAGATGTAAAAATAATATCTTGTAAACTTTTCATCCTTTAAAGAATCAATGACAGTTTTTCAAATAGTTTAAAAGATATTCTGGCTACCTTTGCATATTTCACTGAACATATATTCTACCTAACAGGGTCTGTCTACTTTACTGTTTGGAAGTGTTTTTGTTCTCTGCTTGAGCAATTATATTCCTCTTCAGGAGATGAAAGGTAAAACACTGTAACAGGAGTAGTACACCTGTTGGTGCATTGGTGTTGAACAGCTCCCACAGTCCATACCAAAGGTGTTTGCATTTCAAAACTGAGTGGAAAGAACAAGATAATGAATACAGTCATTTTAGGTTTTGCACTTGTGTGTCTGTGTGTGGTCAGTGAAAACTGTGAGAGTTTATTGCAGTTTCTAGGTAATTTTCTTGGGGTTTTGTCTGAAGAAAGTCCACGGTGCAGAATTATGTAAAAAGTGAAGGACGGGGAGATTATTTTTAGGTATAACACTGATGTGTAGCTCCCTAGGGGTGAAGATAAACGGTCTGACCCACACAGGTGTTAACCTGAAAATTTAAATTTTTTCTGGGTTTTTTTTTATTAGACAAACTTGTGTTTCCTGTAAGTATTTTAGTAGCAAAAAACAGGGTAAAGTGACCGTCTTCAATATGTCTTAGGAGAACAACCTGCAGAGATATAGTGTTCTAGATAATAAATATGTCAGTCACATTTAGACTCTAAATGGATCTTGCTCATATTTTGCTATTCTTCCCTTTATCTTACCGAGGTCTGAGTTCTAAATCACTGTGAACTGTATGCTGTTTGATTTGGGAATATGTGCATACATTCCACAATGAGTATAGTCCCTTTCTAAGATTAGTTTTATAGCATACAGGATCTGGGTTTCAATCTGTAGTCTTTTACAGCATGATACTATCATGTGGCAGCTTGGCCAAGTTAGTGTATTCTATGTTACTGTATACTGTATTCTATTCTCTTTTCACTGTATTCTATTCTATACTGTATTTTACTGTATTCTATTCCAACAGAAGAATTCAGAAATTTTTACCCCAACCTGAGGAAATCACAACTTTTAGGATGGTTTTTTGACTGATTTTAGCTGGTAATTCATGTCTTTATGCTCTTCCTCAACTGTGAAAATTGTGAATTTGACTGATGATAAATTAAAATTTAGCATCAGCTATAATCACTTGAAGCTGAGGTTATAAGAAAAAAAAATCAAAAATACATACATTCCCCCCCCACATTCCCTAAACAACCAGTTAAAAAAGGTAAAGTTGAATCATAGGATGTTCTAATTTCTGTGAATGCCAGTCACCAATTTTCATGTGGTTTCTTTTTCCATTTTTCTCTGCCACAGCCCTCAAAACATTACACTGTAATACCGTCTTCAGAGCCACAAGGGAATGTAAGGATTGCCTGTTTCTTATATCCTTGTCCCTAAAATGAAGACTGAGAAATAAACCCTGATTCTGACAAAACATAGGCTTTATGCCTTGTGTCATTTTTAGGTATTATAATATATTAATATTAATGCAT
Organism: Pachyramphus minor; assembly: GCA_013397135.1. Lineage (NCBI taxonomy): Eukaryota > Metazoa > Chordata > Aves > Passeriformes > Tyrannidae > Pachyramphus > Pachyramphus minor. Next base: position 263,255 of record VYXB01002877.1, on the reverse strand, counting down.
TATTGGAATATAAAACATTAAATTAAATAAATAGTTTTCCCATGGGGAAGAGAAGAACTGAAAAACATTCAGAATAAAAATGAAGAACAAGAAAATTCAGGCTTAGGTGTTTTTTTTTGGGGGTGGTGTTTCACAAGGAAACACTATATTAACCTAATTTTAAAGAAAAGCTTTATGAAGATCACTCTAAATTTCCAGATGAAGTGTTGTTTCCCTTTTTTATGCTGTACAAAGAAGTCAATATTCACTTTCCATTTTAAAAGAACTTACTTCAGTAAAGTAATATCTACACAGCAGGCCCTAAGAGCACATCCCAGTTGCCAGGTCTCTCTGCCTGTGCCAAGAAAGTCCTGAATTCACAGATGAATTGTACATACGCATGTTCATCACCCCTCTGTGCTGTGGTTTCGATACAAAGAAATAATTTGCACAGGGTTACGCTAGAAGTGTGATGTACAGTGGCCATGTTTGTATCAGTGATTAAAACAGGATTAGGAACCACATCATGTCGTTTAGGATTGTTAGTATCCATGCTATTTAAATCTACTTCCTCTTGTTAGCAGATGTGTCTTGGAGAGACATTTAAAAAAAACAATGAGCAATCCAACAATTTCGTGGAGTGGATGAGCAAGGATCTATGTCTCAGGTTCACTCCCTGGTCTGTTTTTATTTAGCAATACCTGTGTAAATCCTCTGCCTTCTCTGGATGGTCAGTGATCCCAAGATTGGATACAGCGGGCTTCAACAAATACAGCCAAAGCTGAAGATGTGGCCATATAGGGGAAGGAATAACACTCTGGTTCAAAGCTCTGAGTGTAAACAACAGAAATATAAACAGTTTCGACCTCAGCATGTACAAAGATAACACACAGTTTCTGTATTTTGTATTGCATTCACATCTGGAAGTCCTGGCTTTGAGTTAGCCTGAATGAGGGGCCACTGGCCTGTAGCCTGAGTGCTGTGTGTAGGGGCAGAATGATGGGTGTGAGGGGAGAAAAGGATATCTGAGATGAGAGCCTGGGCTCTTAAGGCTTTCTTATTCTCACTTATCTTTAGGTACACTTGGATCTGAACTGTCTAGAACCCTAAATCATTGTCTCTGAAGAAACGAGGCTGAAGTTGAACCACTTCTGCATCTGCTTAAAATACACTGGAGTTTCAAAAGCTTCACAAAATTCAACTGAAAATGTTCATCTTCTCAACATGGCTTGTTAATTTTTTTTAATAGTTTTGATGAGTCTCAATATTGTATTTGCAAGTGTGATCTATCAAACATTTCTGTCTGATCTGGTTCTATGTAACTGGGGGTATGATAGGTAGATGTTTGGGAAATTGCAGCTTTGCTCAGCTTATGGGCATATCCCAGTCAGATTTTGTTCAACACCTCAAAGTTTTGCCTAGCTCTTCTTACATTTGCCTCTGTGCTTGTGACTGGTTAAAAAAATAAAAATGGTAAGGCAAGCTCTCTGAAAAAGGGAGCCAAGGCATCCATTCTTGGGCAAGTAGTGATGTATGATGCAAAGATGGCACCAGCATGCTCCCTGCCATTGCTCCTTTGCCCTGAGCAAAATTAGAGCATCTTGTGAACGGAGGGAAAAGCTGCTTCAAATTATGTGTTAAATTATGCTCTAAATTACACACATTTGTTAGATGTTGCTGGAGGCCTGTTCTGCCTCTTCTTCCAAGATGCTATCTTAGCACAGGTCAGTCAGACCTAAAGTCTGTTTCTGTAAACTGAGTTCACCTCAGTATAACTCTCTGAGTAGTCAGTGAGCTAAATAGTTATTTTTCTTACAATGCAAATGCTCTCCTGTGTTTGTGTGTGTGGTGTTTTGCAGTTTGGAGGTTTTTTAGCTTTGATTTGGGGTTTTGGCACCTTTTATTTGCTTTTTTGTTTTAAAATAACGTTTGCTTATTTTGTTGTTCAAGATCATAGGTATTTTCCTTGCTTGATCCCTTCAATTGTATTTTCAGCAACAGAGAAGTACTATGAGATCTGAACTCTGTGTGAGAAATCTCAAAGTAAAGTTTCAAAGACAGCCAAATAAAGTGAAACAAAGAACTTTATTTCAGTGAGCTGGGTGCTGTCAGCCTCATGCCAGAGTCCGAGAGCACACCTGGAATGGGAGTGCCCCTTGCTTTTCAGGTTTCTTGATTTACATAGCCATTCCCCCATTCCGCCCATGCCCTGCCCCTTCTTATTATTCCTAAAAAAGCAACCTAGTCTTCTTCTCGAACCTGATTGGATCCCTCAGGGCCAGTTCACACCATATTGTTCCCCTGTCCCAGCCCCGTGGTCCCTTGACAATGAGCCCTGGCTGGTCCCATTGTCTTACAGGCTTCCCGGTTCACCTCCATACAGTAACTGTGACAATGACAGAATTTCCATTTTAATAACCATAACTGGTTATGGTTGCAGCAGAGCTGCAGCCATAGGCAACTGTAGAACACCCCTGATGGCTAAACTCCCCAACACGTGATAACCATGGTAACCCTGCTTGTAATAAAAGCGTCCCATTTATTTCTCACATCTGCATAAGTCAATGTAGTTAATTTTATGAGGCATTTAAAAGATGTAGTTACACTGCACGTAATCCCTAAACATATGTGTCAGCTGTGGTTTTCAGTACTTCCGTGTAAAACATTTCTGGGCTTAAATTTAGTCATTACTTCCCATAATAAAGTATTTTGAATTTACAGATGAGAAAACCAGAATTTTTAGTTCATAGGCTATGCAATGGTAATTACTTTCTTGAGAGTCTCTCCCTTAGCAATTAGTAGGATTTCTCCAGGCTAGGATATCTGTTATCAACATGACTCATCACTGCAGTGGGTCCTTACAGCCATTCAACAAGTAGCTCTGGACTGGCTAAGGAAGTCAACGTTATCTTTGTGCTGTGAAAAAACTACTATTTGTTTGGAAGCAGTTACAAGTAAAAGGCACAGAAACAATTTACAAGTCAGTATCATAATGAAGAAGAATTTTTTTCTTACCCTACAGTTCTGAAAGACAATGTACTATTCTTAAATATCTACAAAGACCACTAGACATTGTTTGAACAATTTTTTATTTTTTTTTATTTTTTTTTTTGCTGAGCTTTCAAATTAAAATGTTTTCTCTGAGAGACAAATATAATCTCCTTTGTAATTTAAAGTGCTGGATGATATGGTTAGGTCCAATAACAGCTCTGATTTCTTTAGGGAGAGTTTAATCAGTTTGTTGTGACATGGTACCAGGAACTCAATTGTGATTGATCACTATTGCTCAAAAACTGGCCAGAAATGAGTCTGAGTAAATCATTTAAACAGTGCCTCAGAGCTGCAGAATCTCAGACAATGAGAGGCCTCTTGAAAGCTGGCAGAAATATCAGCATGCTTCAGGAATGGAAGGGTTTCCAGTGGCTCCATAAATACCACCTTGGTGGTATTTTATTCCCAGCATGGCCAGGGGACCTTCTGTTATCCGGTTAATCAGTACATTGATTGTCAAGATCGGATAAAGGGTAAAATAGATCATTTTCTGAAGCCACCTTACTGGCAGTAGTTCAGTGTCAGTGAATTTTTAGGAAATTTTAAAAATATTCTTTTCATGAAAAATAAATTTTATGTGGTGCTGGTGGTCTATATCAGTTGCTTTTGTTTCCTCTTCGTAGATTCAGGTAATCTAAGAGACACTTATGCTCACTGATGGGTAACTAACATGTATCCTGACCATAAAATTTCATCAATGATATTTATATTGTCAATGTGTCATGGCTGATCCAGAGAACACCCTTTAAAACAACATTGAATCCAAGGCATCAAGTCACCAAGCAAATCAATGGACCACCAAATTCCAAGGTAAATTATTTTAGTGGTTATTTGCCTTTGTATTGGTTACATAGTGACTTCCGCTTTCAGTCACTAGATCTAGTTATACTTCTACATCATGTCTTTACTGACAGAAATCTTCTTTGATGTAACTAACAAGTGACAGGACAAGAGGAAGCAGCCTCAAGTTATGCCAGGGGAGATTTACCTTAGATATTAGGAAAAATTTCTCCACTGAAAGGTTTATCAAGCACTGGAACAAGCTGCTCAGGGAAGTCGTTGAGTCACCATCCCTGGAGCTATTTAAAAGACACATGCATGTGGCACTTGGACACAGGATTTAGTAGTAGGTTTGGCATTACGGTGTTAACAGTTGAACTTGATGATCTTAAAGGGTCTTTTACAACCTAATGATTTTATGATTCTATCCATAACAACAAAGATCCCTGAAGGATTTTTCTCTGGTTGCTATCACATGTCATCATACGTTAACCAGTATTGTTACCACTACTGTAAAATGGTTTGCTGAGGGCTCCTTCTTTTGAGATGATCCAAAATCATTGTACTGTAAAATACCCTAATAAGGACAGAATTGTAACATCAATGTGTGCCCTATGCCTGTCAGAATCTACTTGTGTCCCAATAGGTTGTCAGCACTTAGTACAGTAATGTCACCATTCTGCTGGCAGTGATCAAATCTGGCTTTTTGTCTTTTTTAGGTAATTTACCTGAATCAAACTTATTTAATAACTGATTTAAAATATTTTTGACCCCATATATTTTTTCTAAACCTTAATTTTCACATTCAACTTTTTTTTTTTTTTTATAATGTGGACATTAGAACCATATAATAGTCTAGTAATAGCTTTACTAGTGCTGTAGATTAGCTTTCTACTTCTACTCAGTATTTCTTTGCTTATACTTCCAAGGATCACAGTTGCTTATCCAGATGTCATATTAAAGTAAGAACTCATCACTGTGAGCTACTTAGTTTCCCAATTACCTGTTTCCCAAGTAATTTGTTTCTAAAATATTATCCTTTATGCTGTATATTTTTGTCTTGAAACAGTAAAATGGGAAAACATAGGGAGAGAAGGGGTGAGAAAAAGATCTCTGAAAAGAATAAATAGTGCAAATTTCAAGGGCTAGGTTAACAAAAATGAAAAGAGGGGAGAGAATCTGAGAATCACTTTCATATGTAAGAGATAAACTTTCACGGTCACCGTGGCACTGGTATATTTAAATAGAATATGAAGCCTGGATATTAAAGAAATAGAAATAGAATAGGAAAGTTTGTCTGTAGACAGGTAAGAAGTTGTTTGATGTGGTGCTGAAGGAGACTATAACTCTTTAGAAAGGAAAATTAAAATGTTATAGGGAGAAGGGTACAAAGTCTGGTGAGAAGTAACCAAAGAAACTGTGAGAGAAGACTAAAGACTAACAGGAGAGGACAGGTCTGAAAAACATAAACCAAAAAGAAATTAAATCTAGATGAAAGCCTGGAAGAAAAGACGAAGAATCTTCAAATTTTTTTATCTGGCGCTAGGCAACAAAGTAGTTGTATTGCTCAAAAATAGAAACTTTAGGTAAAGAAGCCATACAATACAGAATTCTAACAGTTTGGTTAAAAAAAGGCACCCAGCCTAGTAGATAGAGACAATCTTCAGGATATGTTCATTGCTGAAAAAGGCAAAAAATAGGAAATACCACAGTGAAGTATTCAATACATCTTCACCAATCTGTTTTATAATCAACTATAGAAATTGCAAAATGCCAGGCATTTGGTTCCCAGAAGACACCATGTCTCATATGCTTTTGAGCTCATCCAACTCTGTTATGCAATATCTAGTCTCTTTAAGAAAGTAACTCTTTATTACCCACAGGTTAACTTTCTGAAGTCACCTGTGCATTAAGATTATTTTAATATATGAGCCAGAGCACATTATTTCTATCCCCTATAAGCACTGAAAAAAAAAAAAAAAAGGCTTTACATATGCATATTGTGACTTAGAATATATCTAAAATTAGCTGGACTGAGGGCATGAAAGTACTAGCATAATTTATAATTTTCATAGTGAGATTGAGCTTTTGTGCAGGTCATTCCTGCACCAAGCATTACAACATTTTCCCACAGCATAGTTAAATGCGTCTTTGCAGCCAGGGTGAAGTGACTTCTAAGGAACTTACCTTTTAAGTGCCGCCTTTTAAGACTTGAGAAGATACTTGGAATTCTCAAGTGACTTAAACAAACATTTCTTAAAGAAATCAGTTTAATGACAATTGCTGTCTTTCTCCCACCATGTAATCATTCACCCACTTTCATCACAGGAGATACACTATATGTAATACACACACCTAACCATCAATATCCACTGGAGATCCATGTTGTTCAAGAAAAGATCTTTGAGGCTTCACGTTCAAAATAGTACCAGAGGCCCTCATCTGGACAAATGGACTGAAGCTCCTTTAAATAGTCAATGACATTTGGAGAGCTGAAGATCAGACCAAATCTATGTTGAGGTCAGCTAAGTAGCTCAGTAGTCTATATTAACAGCAATTACTAGACCTCCACTGTGTGTAGTAGATGTTTAAATGCTATAGCTGATAGATAAACAACTATATTGAGACACCTAGAGTGTCTAAAATCTGCAGATGAATTTGGAGAGTGCATGACCACTGAATGTAATGCCCTTTGAGGTATCCCAGTGTATCCTAGCTATGCTTTAGCTGCCTTTTCAGCAAGTGACCTATGGGCATCTCTCATAGGCCATTTAATTTCTATTCATTTGAACTTATGTTAAAGTCTTAGTTTAGACAGTAATGTGCCTTTGGAATGTGCCTCCTGGTTGTGCCCATCTACTGTTTGGGTTTGTATTAGGAAACTGTCTTAGAGTACCTGAACCTGTTTCCTTTTGGATTAAATTTAACCATAATATGCCTTCAACAAATATATATGAAGCTTTCTAGCCACAAATGTGAATTTTGTCACCAGATCAGGCTATAAAACTCTGAAATGTGTGTTCACCACCTGCTGTTTCACTCTACAGACTTGCCCCTATAAGCTGGTACTGCATCTTGGGCTGCATCAGAACAAGCATGACCAGCAGGTCAAGGGAGATAATTGCCTCTCTCTACTCCACTCTCATGAGACCTGCATCTGGAGTACTGCATCCAACTCTAGGGTTCCAGCACAAGAAGGACATGAACCTGTTGGAGTGGGTCCAGAGGATGGCCACTGAAGTGCCTGAAACATTTGTACAGGGATGTAGATGTGAGAGAAGACCATCAGGCATACCTGCTGTGTAAGGTAAACATACATAGGTATTCTTCCAAAGAATGCCAAAGCAATGGAAGAATTAAACAAAAAGATTTCTTTCAGGTGCAAGGACCACTTTTTTATGATGCAGCATACCCACCCTTTAGGGCGAGAACGTGAGTTCCCTACCCCTCGGGTCCCCCTGTATCCTTTCTCTTTCTCCCCCACATTCCCAAGGCCTCTGTGCCTGTCTGTTAAGGCTGTCTCTCTCCTCTCGTGTACCAGAGAGGCTTGCTCTGCTGGGGGCAGGGGAGAAGCGGCGGGGGGGAGGGGGGAGGGGGAATGAGGGGCATTGAAACTGCCTTTGAGAAAGGGTTACACTTTAGGCAGAAAGCCCTCTTAGTGAAAATCGAGTTTCTAACTTTCAGTTAGAAATTGTTCTGCAATTATATCTATCCCTACATCTCCTTTCTGTAGGAACAGAGACTGTAGCAGTTACTCTAGGAAGTCCAAAGTAGCATTTAGGTATTCTCTTAGGTGAGAGAGTTTAGGCTTTCCCTGATATCTTCATTGTTTATATTACATTTGGAGTCTATATATGTTACTTAGACAACTCTGAGCATGGTAGTACCTCCTTATATAACATTGTGAAAAATTTCACTGAATGCAATTAATATCTGTATAATGGTTTATGACCAGGACCAGGCATTACCTGTTCATGTCTCTCTGAGTTTAATTTCTCTTTTTCTTTTAGCAATTTTCAATTACTTAATTATCAGTTCCTTCAGTTCATCACACTGTCTTGATGGAGACATCCAAGTAATAATGTGTATTTCTCTGTATTTCCTTCTACTGCTTGTTATTCCTCCATCCATTTCTAACTCATGCATTTCTACTGCACTACCAAAGACTACAAAATCATTTTCAGCATAAAGAGACCTTCAGCCAAGACCTATGTTTACCATTTTCTGAGCAAAAATTGCTTGCATTATCAAAATTAAAACTTAAACTGTGATTTTCCCTAACTCATCAAGCACACATTGTTTTTGTTGGGGATAATTTCTGTTGCTTGCTACTTCCTGCCAGTATCTTGATTTACCTTGAAAAACTGAGCAGTGGGAATCTGAGCTACCAGAGAAAAACAGAAGGAGTTTTCATATTTTCTGTAAGCTTCATATTTTTGAAGAAATAGTGCGCTGGTATCCTTGATGAGAACTGTACTAACAATTAAAAGCTGAGCATATGCCTCTGCTCATATGATACACGTCGTTTACACTACCTGAGTGGTTTTGCACTTCATAGACTCACTGTGTCTTCAGGCATTTAGTTCCTGATTCAGCAAAATAATTATTCATACTAAGTGTAGAGCATATAATTAAGTGTATTGGCTTTACCAAGACTAAGGCATATGCTACTCTTATGTGTTGCCATACACTTGTATGACCTTAAACAATTTAACTAAAATGCTTGTAAAGCAAATGTGAATATCTCAATGACTTAACAGAACTTTTTCAGTTTAAGAACAGAATTTTTTCATTACTGTTGAAAAGAATGCGGTAGTGTTCTCACTCTTTTCTATTTTTCTTTACTCACATTAATTTTTTGTTGAAAATTATAGTGGTGGTAGGCGGGCACCTACCTTGCAGGCTCTCTTTGACTTGATTTTTTTATTTCAGGACAGCACCTTCACTAAAAGATTACAGAAAAGACTGAAATTTTTAGTTAAATCTGCCAGGAAAAAGTCAGATTCATAATGCCAACGCCTAGATCTTATTCAGAAATGCCGCTGATTTATTGCTGGGTCCTCACCAGGATGACTTTAGAAATGCAGCCAAGTCTCATATGACAAACTTTGTGGGTCCACTCAAAAAATGAGAACAATAATCATTTCCAAACCTAAAGGAGCATTGTGAGGCCAACTATGTTGAAATGGGTTATTCATAGATCCTATCATAGTTGAAGGGTTTTATTTTTAATACCACTATTGCTCATTGAATGCTTAGTTTGAAACCTAAAAGGATGATTTACCACAGAGTACCTTAGTTTTTCTGCTGGTAGAGTTGCATATCACTAAGGCAAAAGATTTTGATCTTGATCTTTGAAAATGTTACCTATATACTTCTTGTCAGTGTGAAGTTAAGCACCTCATCAGTTTAAGTACATTTGCTGTAGGTGTCTTTTTGGGCTGTATATCTAAGGTAGGGGAAAAGTTACTCCAAGAAGTAGTAATAACTAGATTTGTAAACTGTACTGCTGTAGAATTAGTGAAGAACACTGGTCACCCCGGACCTTGGTTCCATCCTCAAATAAGGTTGTTGACTGCCCTTGAGCAAAACAAAGTATCTGCAAAACAAAAGAAATATCTCCCATATTACTGTGAGAAGCTCTTTTCAGAGAAAAGAAAAAAATTAGGTAAAATCTAGGCATTATCAAGTACAGTTTTCCAGCACACCCAAGCTCCTTTACTCTTAGCCACATGAGGGCCATGGGTTTAGAAAACTTTTCAAAAAGCAGCTATGTAGTCAGAATTGTACTTTGTTTATTAACATGCATGCCTCTGCCAAAATTCTCTCATTTGCATTATATAAACTATTTCTCACAGATTATTTCCCCTTATTCAAATGAACAATGACCTTTGTAACAACGAAATATATTAGCAAGAGGAAAGTTATTTTATGACAGAAACGACCAATTTTTTAACAAGTGTGTGACCAGTGTTTTTTCTCCCCTAATTCCTCACAAATAGGTTATGCTGTTTTTGTTCTCTCAGCAATATTTTCCACTCTTTCAAAAGATGACAAAATTAGGTCTTTGTCAGTGTATTTCAGACTTTTCAGGATATATAGTAACATAAGAAATGCTGGATTTTATTTAGATGGATTTTGCAACATTTCCATCCTCATTGGAAACTAGAGAAACAAGTGTATTTGTTTGTGTCTGTCTCAAACCATTTGTATCTGGAATAACAGTTATGATTAATTTCCAGGAGGAGTATTGCTCTTTTGGTAGTCAGATAAACAACTGCAAAGTGAGTCTTAAACAAAACAAAAAAAAATCCTTGTTTTTTTTCATAAACATCTAAGGAACCAGAAATTCTGGTTCAAGTCTACTAAAAATACTTTCTTGAACTTGTGAATTTTATATTTTATGATTTTATAGAGACGATCTGATTTGATGTTTCAGTGATAAAATTGGTGGATTTCCCTCAATTGTGTTCCAGTAAAACTCTGCCAAATTCTTGCCAATTTTTTTGTCATTAGAAGTGAACTTAAGTTCTTTATTAGAAGAAATAAACACTTTCCTATAAATGAAGTAGCTGAGCACTCATCCATTGATAAAATACCCTTATTTTCACATGTTCTATAAGTATAACCTCTGTTTTTTAAGTTCTTTTGTGTGAAGAAAACTCATGCTCAGAAAAACCAGCACCAAACAAACTCAATTTAAGTAAGGAGTTTCAGTGTAAAGAACTGAAAAGCTTGCAGCTTTCCAGGAAGCTCAGAGCTAAATTATCCCCTCTTAAGTTCATATTTTGATTATAGCAACTACATTTAAATATACACATTAACGCCATTATATGACTGTTTCTGTGGACTCTTGGAGTGTGTACTGACACTGCTGGTTGATGTTTATCATAATGCAGTTGTGCATTATACAGATCCACAAGCACAAATCACCTGCATTGATGACCTGATTTTTTTTTTCTAAAGGATGTTGTGAACGGGATGAAAACTATTTGTCATAAGCTGTGAGTTTTGATCTAGCTAAGATCTAGCTAAGCTTTCCTGAGAGTAAATGGAGAAGTGAGTTATTTAGAATATGCCCATGGATAATTTGTTAGGCAGCAATTTTAAAACATTCATAGCTTTACTACAAATTTAGTACTTACAAATTTATTATTTTACTTACAAACTGGAAAGTGGTAAGAAAATTGTTCCTTTAATAAAAGCAGGTGGCACAATATGTTTTTCGATGTTACATCTATTTAGGAAAATAGGTCTCTTTTAATCTGTGTTCTGTTTTCACTAGTGACAGGTGTGTTTTTAACATGAGTAGTTGTCGCTGTGTGAAATCCTGTAAGAAGTAAAACCCAATATATCTTGTAAGTTAGATATAGCTGTTTTTCTATCCTTTATTCAATACCTAGGGTTATTTTACTGAGATAAGCTGTATGTGTTCCAGCCTGGTACTTGCAGGCAGATCTCTTGAAAACTTGTGAAGATTAACATTTTTTCCAATTGGAATGAATTAACTGATGAGGCTAACATAAAAGTACCCTAAAAGGGGTTATATCTATTTAGCTGAATCTGTTTCTAAACTACTTCAAGCCATGGGATTTAACTAGCATGAATTTTTAAAATTAAACTAGGGTATCTCCCATTATAGACATTCACACAGACATTTTGTGAATATATTAAACTGATACATAATCAACTTAAGCTACACTGAAAAAACCCTCTGATTTCAGTAAAAATTGTTCACTTCCTATCATTGGACATGGATGTCTTGTCCTTTCTCTCTTACTCTGAATGAAAACTAACTGCAGCTCCCAGGTGTAGCACAGACCCTAATACAGGCTTCTTGGCTATTTTAAACACAAGAGTGTCATTATTTTAGTCAATGAAGTTAAGACAATCTTGTCAGTCGATTGGCGCTTTGGGACAAGCAGAGTAGCAAACTGTACTAGAAAGAAGTTTGTTTCAAATGATTATTCCTTATTCAATTAGTCACCTTGTTAGTTAGATGGCTTTGGTGCCGAAGATTTTTCATTGAAATATTATTCCAGAAAGACATTAACATTACAGACTTACAATTTTGTATAAGTACAGCCTCAATATTAGTTTCCTCAAAATATTACTTTCCCCCTTACTACTGAGTATCTTTAAGGAAGACAGAATTGTTTACCTCCTTTCTGACATGATGTACAACTGAGTCATAGGCATGATTTGCAAAGGAAAGGTTTCAGTCCTCATGCTAACTCCAAATTCACAGCAATGTGTTTTAAAAATATTTCCTTTTTTATTCATTACCAGTTTCCTGTTTATCCAGCAGTGATCAGTCTCCTCAGGACCATTTATTGGATTACCTTTGTTCCTCTAATCTCTCTGAATTTTCAAATACTTTACAAGTGCATGTGATTAATAAATCATGGGAAGAAGGTAGGGGGTTTTGGGTTTTTTTGACAAAGTTAATAAAAGTAGTGAAATGTTCGAGTGATTTCTCTTGATTTTTGTTAATATTTCTGCTGTGTTTTAGTACAAAGCAATCATCCCATTTCACATGGCCAATCCGCATTTTGAATGAGCCTAAAGATTTGATACTTTCCATCAGACTTTCACACACACCTTCTTATCTGAAAATACTGTAAAAACCATTATTTGGATTATAAGCAAAGCTTTAATTTGTACAGCCCATGGCTGTCTGTGTCATAAATATGCACGTCTCTTCCCCAGCAAGACTTTTCTAAGCACATTTCATGACGCTTTTTATATGCACTGGATTTGATTTGTTTTAAGGCATAATATAAATTCTTGCTGTGATACAGGATAAAAAAAACCCCTTATAAAGGAAGTCTGCCTTAGTTACAAGGCTGCACTCCTCCTACAGAACTCTGAGTTTTATTAACTATCCAAATAACCTGTTATCGTTGTTTATGCACAGAGCTCTCATTTTGTTCTGAGTATTGTATCTACCTTTTCTTGAAACATCTTTAAGTCTATGCATTCGCCCTCAGTTACTGGTGTGAATTCCTTCAGCACATAATGATAGTGTTTCACATTCTGAGCCATGAGCCCATGCTACCTGCCATGGAATACAAATGTGCACAAGGTGGTAGTTTCATTATCTTAGGGTCAGTAGAATTTCAAGAGCTCCGAAATTACCTCTATCAGTGATGCAGGTGTCAACTTAGTTTTAATAAATCTTTGGAAACAGCCATGAGTTACTTCTAGGACATCTTCCCATTTCCGGAAATACATCATTCAGCTGCCAAACCCGCTATCAGTTTGTAGCAAATAGAATTTCATCCGTTAAATGCAAAGTCTCACTTCAGCTTCTGCATGCCATCACTCTGTGATAGCTAAAAGTGTGATTAACCTGAAGTTTAGCTGATATCAAGCCAAATGTATGCTATTCCACTTTAACTGGAACAAGGTCTTGAAAAATTGTATTTTCTGCAGCATATGCATAAGGAATGTTATATTTACCATACTTCTGATTATTCCAGCTCTCAATTGCCATTACATTGTGTAAGGAGATTTTGACAGTTTCTCAGTTTCCATTTATTCATTTTTTTGGCTTTTAAAGGCTGCCCAAAGACATCAAATCAAATAAAAAAGAAAAAAGAAAATGCAGCCTCCCATTAGAAGAGAATTAAAATATAGGAGAACATCTTGTTTCCTGATAATAAACTAATACTGATAATAAATTAATATTGTATTATATATTCAGGCAAAAATCCAACTGAAGTTAATGGGACAGCTATGGTATTTTAGTCAATGCTGACTTCAAATAAATTCTTTTTAGACCTGGTAGCTACTCTAATTAATCCTGACAACAGCTTGAATGAAAAAAAAAAATATTAGTGTGCTGCTTTTGTAAATATGAAACTTATATCTGTGGATATTAAGTGGTTTTCCAGAAAGATAGAGACAATATAGAAATAAGATAAAATAAAATTCAGGATGGAGAATAACTAAGTGAAAAAAAAGAATCTAGCCCTGAGTGTTACGTGTCAAACACCAGCATATTTTACAACCTGATATGTCAAGTTGATGAATCCTTTTTGAGCTTTTTCCCCCCTGCTCCTCAAAAAGACAGTCTTTTGTTCTGTTTAAAAGTCCTAAAAGTGGGGGCAAGCCTTAAGTAGTACTATTGTCTGAACAAGTCAAGTCTAAATGAAATGAGTTTCTAATGTTTATTATGGTAAACTAAGGACTGTTCATGTTTGGTTTTCTGCTTTTCAAAGATGTTGGTGATTATTGTCTATGTGTTTCACCTATTTCCCAAACATTTTTCTTACTTCTGTCAAATAATTAATGACCAAGAATATGGGAATCTCTGGCAGTCATACAGTCCAGCTTTCCTTTAAGTGGGAATATCACTGGCAATAGATTGCCTCAACTGTAGTTTTGTTCAGTCAAAGCTTGAAAAGCCCTTAGGAAGGATATTCACAGTCTCCTCAAATAGTATCTCACAAGAAGTCATGTTAAACTCTGTTAAATTGCTTTATTGAAAACCAAAAAGATACCATTTTCAATGATTTGTTGCAAAATCTTTCGTAATTAGAGAGAAAAAGATCAAAATTTGTGAACTTTGTTATTTTTTTCAGTGGAACATTGTACAATACTAGTGAACGTGCTTTGACTTTTTGACCTTGATTCTTGATATTAAATATATTATAACCATCAGGGATATAAGTAAGCATTAATATTAAAATTATTATGTTTTCTTATTTTATTTACTGTGTACTTGCTAATAGCTGCTTTTAGGTTTTGGTGATTATGCTACCTCTACATTTACCTTACCATAAATAATAATTGTGAAGATTTTTTTTTTTCCAAGGAGACATCTCAGTTTGGAATGGACAGAAGAGCACGCATTTAAGTTGCAAGACAGGTATTTCATGTTACCTTGTAAAGCTTTGCATGTCTTTGTTTTACCTTCTTCATCCTTATCATGCCATTATTCCAGATTGTGGAGTAGTGTGTGTCAGGTTTTATTTTCCTTCTCTCTCTCTAAACAATCATTAACATTTTGTTCAAAATATCACTTAAGCCAGCGTTCAGCTTCATGAATTAGGCTAAACTGTCTCCAGTATTTCAGTGTTTTCTTATATAAAAGTACACTTTTCTTTGTAACAAAAATCATTATTAAACTTTTCGCTGCATTTCTCTAGCATAATTTAATTACTTAACAACAATACTATTTTTATTGCTACTAGACTGTCTAATGTCACAAAGGGCAGACTGCAGACTGCATGTGGGCTATGAAAAATTTTAAGTAGCTTACAAAGCGACTTCTCAGCTGTGGTCCCTTTTGGCCAGAACCAGTTGATTGTTATCGTTGTGATAATTAGAGGACCCTTTTCAGCTCAGCTGCAATGCACAGCTGTTCAGGTCCAAAAGCTGCAGGAGCTGCCAATCACTCTGAGCCTGGGACTGTCCCTTGTCAGGGAATTTGTCAGATGGTGAAAGACCCCACTTCACACTCCACAACATGCTCTTATGCTCTTCCAGTTCAACCTACAAAGAGGCCAAAAGGCTTTTGAAATTATTATTTCAGCAGCGTGAAGCTTCTGGAGTCATAGATGAATAAAATTTGGACTCTAGGGACATCAAAGCAAATGTACTCACACTATTAAGGATACGGAGAATTGCAATTATGAGGTATTCAAAGACTAAACAGCTATTCTGTGAAAGAAAGAAATATAAAATATATGGATCAATGAAACTAAAATACATAAACTATTCGGATAATGTTATGAAGTCAGTTGTGTATGTATGCATTTTTTGACATTTGACGTTAGGTTATGGTAATGAAATGCAAAAAAGAAAGTTCTGTATGTTTGAAGTTAATGGTTTGGAGTTCTAACTTATTGCAGCTTTTTAAATTACTTTTTAAGGAGACTTACCAGTTGTCTCAAGACCTAATAAAGTAGTTATAAATATCACCCAGTGAAAGGTAGAGATACTGCCAAATTTTGTTGAATTCTTCCCTATTTGTTTTAACTGAGAGAAGAGTTATACACAATGTAATAAATTAGGTGTGCTTTTAATTAGAGCTTGAATGTGTGTGAGTACTAGACATGAACTACTATAACATATACAGTTTTATAGCTTTGACCTTTAAAGTATTGACTAGCAAGAACTGCAATAACAAAATATTAGTATCTTCCTGTTTCATTAACTGGAAGATACAGGACACCTATGCTGAGAGTAAAATAATGTATCTATAAATTCTAAAAAATAGCAAACAAAGACTTGGAAAACTTAGGAATTACTGTCAATATCACAGTTGAAAGACAGCAGGTTGTTCAAATCCTGTTAAGGTTGTACTTACTAAAATTTGTGTGTGTCCATCAAGGCAATTACAGATTAATCCTTCTTACTTCTCTAAAGAAAAGAGATATCAGATTAGAACATTTCAAATGGAAAGAAGCCAAGCAAGAATATAATCTCTGAAACCATTTAAATAGATAATATCTGTACTATGTTCAAAACAATGGACCATTTTTTTAACCAATATAGCCTGCCTGAAATGTCCATCCAATTTCCTTTATGAACTCCCCAAGATGTTGAAGAAACTAGTTCCTCTGGACTCCATATGGAACTGAAAGCAGCATTACCACTGTAATGTGATCTAGACTGATCATATACAATCTTCCACATGGCAGATTATGAATCACAATGTCTGTATCTAGTGTGACAATCTAGTGTCCCATACAGTATGAGATAATTTTGGCAAGCTGCAATGCATCTGTATCTTCACTTTTGTGGTGGAATGACCTTGGCTAGCTACCAGGGTCCCAACAAAGCTGCTCTATCACTCCCATCCTGAGCAGAAGAGGCGAGAGAGAAAATATCATGAAACCCTCATGGGTTGAGATAAGGGCAGGGAGAGATCACTCAGCAATTACTCTCACCGGCAAAACAGATTCGACTTGAAGAAATTAGACTAATTTCTTCCCAATCTACATCAGAGTAGGGTAATGAGAAATAAAACTAAATCTTAGGACGCCTTCCCCCCATCCTACACATTTCTTTCCAGCCTCAACTTTACTTCAAACTTCTCTCCCTCTCCCCCCACCAACAGTGTTGAAGAATGGGGGCCGTGGTTAGTTCATCACATATTGTCTCTGCCTTTCCTTCCTCCTCAGGAGGAGGACCTCTCACGCTCTTCTCCTGCTCCATTGCGGTGTCCCTCTCACAACCCACAGTCCTCCATGAACCTCCTCAATGTGGATTCTTCCCACAGGCTGCAGTTCTTCATGAAGAAGACCTCTCCCATGGGGTGCAGTCCTTCAGGAAGAGCTTTCTCTATTGCGTGTCCACCTAATGGGGTCACAGGTACTGCCAGTAAACCTGCTTCAACACAGGCTTTTCTTTTCACAGGGTCACAGGTCCTCCAGAAGCCTGCTCCAGTGTGGACTTTCACAGGGTCACATGTTCCTTCAGGGCCTGCTCCTGCATGGTGTTCTTCATGGACTGTGAAATGGGTATCTGTTCCACTGTGGACCTCCATTGGCTGCATGGGCTCCACGGGCTGCAGGGGAATCTGCTCCAGTGCCTGGAGCACATCTTCCTCCTTCTTCACTGTCCCGAATGTTTGCAGAGTTGTTACATGTATTTTAAGTCCTCCCTCCTGCTATTGTTGCACAGCAGTGTCCCCCCCCCCGCCTTTTAAATCTGTCATTCCAGAGGTTCTACTACAGCTGCAGATGGGCTCAGCTTTCACAAGTGGCTGCTCCTTCTTGGAGCTGGCTGGCATTGGCTCTCTCAGACATAGGGGAAGCTTCTGTCATCTCACAAAAGCCATGCTTGCAGCTCCACTGCTACCAAAACCTTGCCACATTAGCCCAATACAACCTAGAAGAGCGACTAGTGTTGCTGATAGCTGAAGATGAGACAGGCCGTTCTTTTATATGATCTGACATGAAGCATTACAGTCTCAGGGGCCCAAGAAAACTGGTTAATATCCAAAGATCACCTCATCCAAGCTCAACAGCAGTCCATCCCAAAAAAAATGTCAAACAAAAATGTCAGGAGGCCTAGGTGTACGAACCACACTCAAACACAGAAAAGAAAGCGTAAATAAGATGAAAGCAGGGAGAGGTATCCTGGGAGGAATACAGAGAAACTATCTGACCATTCAAAGATGCAGTTAGGAAAGCCAATGCTCAACTGCAATTGAATATGACCAGGGATGTAAAAGACAATAATGAAAGGATTTTATAAGAACACAGGAGACAAAAAGAAGAATAGGGAAAATATGGGCCTATTGGTCAATGGGATGGGGGACCTGGCTACACAAGACATGGAAAAGTCTGGGGTACTAAGTGCCTTCTTCATCTCAGTCTACTAACCTACAGACCAGGGAAAGGTTGGAACAAGGAAGACTTATACTTGATGGAAGAAAATCAGGTTACAGAATACCTAAGCAACCTGGACATACATAATTTCACAGGCACTCATGGGATACACCCATTCTTGATAGCTTTTGCTTGGTCATGCCAACTGGAGAAAGTGCCTGAGGACTGGAGAAGAGTAAATGTCACTTCTATCCTCAAAAAGAATAAGAAGAAGGACCCTGGGAACTACAGGCAAGTCAACCTTACCTCAGTCCCTGGGAAGATGATGCAGCAGCTAACCCTGGAAAATATTTCTAGCCATATTAAGGATAAGAAAATCACCAGTTGTAGACATTATATGTTTCACCAAGGCGAAGTCATTCTTGATCAACCTGACAACCTCATACGGTGAAATGATAGACTTGACAGCTGAAAGGAGATCAGTGGCTACTGCCTACATAGATTACAGTAAGGCCTTAAACACTGTCTCCTGTGAGTTCCTCACAGTGAAGCCAAGGAAGTACGGCCTGGATGAGGAGATACTGCTGGGCCCAGAGTTGGTGATCAGGATAACAAAGTCTAGTTGGAGGCATTACCCCAGGGGTAAATGCTGGCTCCAGTCCCATTTAACATCTTCATTGATGAGCTGGACGATGGGGCATAATGTACCCTCAGTAGTTTGTTCGTGGTTTCCCTGGCACTGCTGTAGCATGCAAAACTGGGAAGAGCAGCGGGTACACCAGAATGCTGTGCTGCCATGGAGAGGGACTTTGACAGGATGGAGGAATTGTCTGACGGGAACACATGGAATTCAACAAGGAAATGCAAAACCCTGTGTCTGGGAAAGAACAATCCCAATTAATGAATATATTCTGGGGCATGCCCAGTTTGAAAGTAGCTCTGCAAAAAAGGCCCTGGCAGTGCTGGTGGATACGAAACTGAACATGAGCTAGAAAAGAAAGCTGATGATTACCGGGGCTGCTTTAGTAATGCTGCCAGCAGGTGGAGGGAGATGATCCTTCCTCTTTACTCAGTGCTGGTGAACCCACTCATGGAGTACTGTGTCCGGTTCTGGTCTGCGCAGTACAGGAGAGACATGGGCATATTAGACACAGTCCAACAAAGGGCCTTGAAAAAGATGAAAGGACTGGATTATCTCTTCTTTGTGAAAAGGCTGAGAGACTGTCCAGCCTAGAGCAAAAGAGGCTTAGAGGGAGCTAAGTAGTGTGTTTAAATGCTTAAAGAAAGTGTCTAAACAAGAGAGAGTAGTCGCCGGTGAAAGGGCCAGTTTGTGGGCACAAACTGCAACACAGGAGGTTCCCCCATAACATCAAAAGACATTTCCAACCTCAACCATTGTTTGATTCTGTGATTCATCCTTTGTATCTAAATAAACAAACCTAAGTATCCTGAATTGGTTAGGTAACTGTGTCACCAGGATACACAGCCACCTTTATTTAATAACCTCAGTTAGTCAATTTAGTAATCTTTAAAATCAGGTGAAATGATGCCCAGCTAAGGTTGCTTACTATAAGGAGTTTCGAGATAATTAGCTCCGATTCTCCATCATTTTGATTTTATTTATTTTAAGAAAGAGCACTTGCACAGCTTACATATTTTCTATTTGGGAGAAGGAAATATGATAACATAACTGAATTTATTATCTGTTATTAATTTGTTATCTGGCCAAAAGTTCATGTTTTCTATCTCATTACAAATTAGCTATGATATTCTTATATTTCCATTGCAATTGGAGGAGAAATTTCAGACTCTGTAAGGGATAACAGTTATCTTTGCTTTCAGAGCAGCTAGCACGCATCCGCTGCAGCCTCGACTTCGATGCGTAGTGCATTTTGAAGCTTGAGTTTAAGCCAGTGGCAAGACAGTTTCATCTTGGAGGGTCCCTGAACTAGTTAAAGGAAAGGTAACTGAGGTATGTTTGACCCTGTTTCATATTCACGTCTCTGACTGCTATGGAGCTGTGCCCATAGAGAATTATGGAACTAGCTTATATCATCCTTACCATCTACAGTAATTTGCAAATGCAGCTCAGCAAGTTGCTTTCTGTATTTACAAACATTTTTTTATTTTCTGCTTGTTGTCTCTGTATTTTTATCCCTTGATGTGCTGGAAATCCACAGAAATTACATGAAAAAAATGTGGCTACTCTGTTGTTTAGTAAAAAGAAGAGGTTGAAAGTTTAAAAGTTGTCATAGCATGGTCATCTGCTTATTTTATATAAGTGCTTATTGTTGTCATGAAATAATTTCAATTTTGATGAATAATTTAGCTATTGTTTTTCTCTGCCATTTAGTAGACAAAAAAACAGACCAACAAAGAATTTAAGAAAAAACACCTACTTCAGATAACCAAAGAGTTTTAAACATAAAGAATTTAATCCTGATTGAAGAAGTTAATACATGTGAATAGATTATCTGCTTTAAGGCTGCTAAATCCTATATAATGTGTTTGGCAAATAGATCTCAAGCGCAGTACAAACCAAGAGAGCTACTGCAGTAGCAGAAAATCATTCTTTGTAACTTCTCCAAGTTTTAGCAGATCCCATCTGCCAGACAAATGCAACAAATGCATTTGTCGTATCTGACAAGTACAAATCTTCAAGTGGATCACACCTTTAATTTGCTGCTGAGCAACAACAGAATGTTGCAGCAGGAAATTTCACGATAGCTTGAATTTCAAATTGGTATTAAGGTAGGAAAGATTTTAGGGCCTCAAAGATATTATTTTAGGGGTGAATTTGTGTTCTGGAATACAGATATTTTACTGTATGATTCAGTTTTGATTGTCTAACCTTGTGATGTGACTGACAGAGCGGGGCAGGAGTGCTATAATTCTCAGGCACTACAGAAAATGTGATGTTATCCAAATCCCAGTGGAACTCCACTGAATTGATGAAATGACTGGGAAGGCCTAATTAAAGCTGTTCAGCTCAAATGTATTGATGTATTACATCTATTATGGTTTGGTTCAATAGGTCTACCCTATGAATGCTGGCAAGCCTGTAAAGCAAACTAAACAAATTGCATAAATAATGCTAGAAGATAAAGAGACGCCCACGGAATTAAAGCTGAATCATGCAGGGTAACATGCAACAGGGTGCTCTGTGAGCTTATTTTCACATAATATTATATAAAAAAATGTTGCTTATATTTTGTCAAGTGAGCAAAGATGCAAGCTTTAAGACTGAAAATTATTATGTGTTTAGCAAGCACAATATTTTTGATTCTGTTATGCAAAATGTGATTCCTAAAAATTAAAAGGTTCTTCAGAGAATACTTCCCTTCTTATTATTAAAATATTTCTGAATATTTCCACTATAATGATAAGGAATTCTCATGGTGTTTCATTTATGTCTGAGTTCTTTGGGCAATAAGTTGTTAAAATCTCATATATTTTTAACTATTTCAGCAAGATTATGTAATTCCAAACTGATTTATATTTTGGTTGCAGTTTCAGCAGAAAGTTGATATAGAAAATTATTTTGCATTCACTTCTGGTGAGTCGTGAATTTAACAAAATATATAGAATAAGGAAGAGCAGTACTATTCACAAAATGAAACTGAATTCTTTTGCTTGTCTTTGTCTACAAGAAGTTGGATAAACCTTATCAAAACCTTTCAAATATTGAACTTTGATCTAATAGTTAAACTTCTAGAAATGTTAAAACATTTCTTCTTACTGTTTAAAATAAGTATGAGAATTGTTTTCTGCTTTGTAATTTGGCAATGTACAGAAAAAGAAAAATATTTTTAAAAAAATCAGTAAGCTTGAAAATGAGAAAAAAGCCTTTTCTTTTCAAATAGATCAGACCAACTGTGACATTTTCAGGCCTAATTTTTGTATTTGCTAATTTAAGAAGTTTATATATGAAAGTTTTGCTTCAACCTAAATCAGTTTTTTCTTGCTTTGTTCTGTTTGGATGTAAAACTGAAAAATTCTTTATATCACTAGCTCTTCTGTACAGTGAATTAAAGAATTCTAGGTGTTAACAACTGTAGCTAATCTTAGTGAATTTATAAGTCTCTTTTAAAGACAGGATGAATGAATGTACCTGACAGGAAATTTAAAAATAAAATTAATAACAGATACAATGATTTTTTTCCCCCTTCCTGAGGCATGGATTCTGTCTTTCAAAGGGATATGTCCCAGGTGTTTAAGATCTTCAGTGTTTTACAGTGTCCTGGAGAAACTGCTGCTCCTGGCTTGAATGGGTGTACTTTTCACTGGATAAAAAACTGGTGGGATGGCCCAGCCATCACCACCAGAGCGGTGGTGAATGGAGTTGCATCCAGCTGGTGGCCAGTCAGAAGTGGTGTGTTTCAGAGCTCAGTTTTGGGGCCATTCTGTTTAATATCTTTATCAACATTCTGAATGAGGAGATTGAGTGCAACCCCAGACAGTTTGCAGGTGACACTGAGTTGGGTGGGAGTGCCAATCTCTGGAGGCCAGGAAGGCGAGCAGGGGGTTCTGGACAGGCTGAATCAATGGGCTGAAACCAATGGTATGAGGTTCAACAAGACCAAGTGCCAGGTCACAATAATTGGGTCACTGCAGTCATTGAAACCCCATGAACTGCTACAAACTTGGGGGAAAATGTTTGGAAAGATGCCCAGTGAAAAAGGTGCAGGGAGTGTTGGTTGACAGCGGCTGAACATGAGCCAGCAGTGTTCCCAGGTGGCCAAGAAGGCCAATGGCACACTGACTTGTATCCAAAACAGTGTGACCAGCAGATGAGAGTCTGATAAGAAAGAGACAAATTTTACTGTTGGACATAAAATAGCTAAACAAGATTTCTGAAAATACAGGCTGATGAGAAACTTATCCAAAATGTGTCTATAGAATACATAAGCAAAATTTTTAACTATTATACCAAAAGACATTTTGGGTTGATAGTGAATAGTCACGCCCCTTTATAAATATTGTTATGTATGCCCAGTACGTGTTTAAGCTGTATGTTTTTCTAAGATAGGATACCTCTTACATATGTCTTCAGTTTTAAGCCTTCATGTAGAAACACCCTGTCACTCAAATTTAAAATAATTCTTTCTTTGTGGAATACCAGATCTTTATAAGCCAATAGGAGCCTTCACCCTTTCTTTTTGTTTTTTTAATGACTGACCCAAGATGAATTTTCTTGTACAAAAAAAGTATTGGTTTTTAGTGGGCTCTGGTAATTTATAAGGATTTCAATATCTCTTTATAGAGACATTTATATATATTTTATATATAAATATATATATATATTTATATATAAAGACTTTTAAAAGAGGGTAGCAATTTGGAGTGCCTCAACATCTGAATATTCAAGCAAACATGTTTAAAGGAACTGCTTTTCAGCTCAGATTGCTTGGAATCTACTACTGCACTACTCAGTACACTACTGCAGTACTCAGTGAGAGTCCTGTCTATGATATGAATGGAAATAAATCCTAACCTTTTTTTTTCAAATTCTTCTAAAAAACATTCACTCCTTGACACAACTTGATGGATCAGTTCTTCATTCAGCTGCTCATGTGGAAATGTACTTATAGTACACTTTGTTTTGAAGTTTCCTAAATGGCTCAGTAGGAGTCAGGACTCTTAGAATTACACACATAATTATTAATAAAACTGATTAGCAATTTTTCAGTTCTGTTAGCTGGATGCTATAATTGTATTTGTATCAATATTCAAGCTGTGCCAGTTCTACCAATCCTACCTCCAACTGAGATCACAGAAAATGATGCACAACCTCGAGCTAACATATTCTTCATCTCCATATCAAGTACAATGACACTGCCGCACACGCTAATGTAAAATTACTCAATAGCATTTTGAAAGGTACCATCTGCCTTTCCGTTACACCTTTCAAGATATACTGGTACAGAAGCGTGACAGGGAAGGAAGAGGGGAGAGAAGGCAAAACTAGAATTTCATTTTATTCAAAAGGTCTTTTTAAAATTTCAGTCAGAGGGCTTTTGTGCTTCTAGTCTTGTCTAAAAAAGCCACTCACCACATGACCCAAACTTAATTCAAGCTATTCATTCAAGCTCTAATCAATATGTCACTTGGAGGTGTTTTGCTGTGATGTTGTTTATATATTCAGTTTGAACTATTTTTCACTTCAGTGTAATAATGCTTCAAAAATTGGGCTGTTTATGTACATCATAGCTGTCACCTGTCATGGAAAAACTGCTTCCAAAGTGTGGCCAATTAGATTAATATTTATGTTTATTCACACTTATTAGATCCTCATAAACTAACCAGAAAGTCGTTTCCTTGTGTGTTTCTCCTTCACAAAACATGAGTCAGAAAGTCACTCTCATTGCCCAGTTGCTTAGCTCATTCCCCAGGGATCCTCTTCAAAACGGGGAAATAAAACTCCACTCTATCATTGAAACAAACCACCAATGCACCATGTAAAAGTCTGATAGGAATGTCTTTCAGATAACCACAGTTGCACAAAGAGTGTCCATTTTATATTGACAGTGATATGGTAATGATCAGAACAAGAATTAATCTTGCTTTGACAACGTTTTTTTGGCCTTATTTGCATTACAGGTCAGCAACTGAATGATACCTGTCAAACTGCATACAATCACATCTGGGTAAACAATGATTTCTGCATGCCAGGCTTTGCTTGACAGTGTTTTTGTCTGAGAAATGCTAGCAGCAAAAAGCCAATTAACTGCTTCCACCCACTGTTCTTATATAATTCTCTGTATCTTTCCTTTCTGGGATGATGGGGAACAGCAGGGACACAAAACATTTGTTCTGGTTTTGTTACAGGCTTCATATTACTTTAGGTTAGAGTCTGCTCAGTCACATGACATGGCACAATGTAACCTAAAACATTAGAAAGTGCCATGGATTCATCTTTGCTGAAGAAATATAAAGTGACATCATGGTAAGTTTTTTTATTTATTGGAATAGACAGCCACTTCTGCATGATGCAAAACTGAAATACAAAAGTAAATTAAAAAACAGAACTAACACCTCTGAGCTTCCAACAGCTGTGCTACAGATTTTTTCTTATATTGTAAGAGGTTTCATGCCAGATTAACCGTGAGAAATTATGGCTGCCTTGTCATGGATGGTTCTATAAGTCTCACTTTCATTAACAGGCAATGTGTGCCTTTGGCTTACAGTAAATCTATGTGAGGAATAATTACATCCCTGTCACATTGGTACACAAAAGAACTTAGAGAATACATGTGAACAGCCAACAATTTCTCAAGAGGTTCAGGTAACTTACTGAAATACTTATCACTAACTCTTACAATGTATATTTATTTCTTCCTTTAAAATCTCATTCCCGACAGCAAATACATTGAGATACAGTAGTGAGTGGCCGAAACCAGAACTGTTTTTTCTATCAAATAATCCTACAGATTTTGCTGCTGTGGGATTCAGCCCTGCCCTATCCATGATTAACATTTAACTCTGCCAAAAAAAATCAACAAAAAACCCCCACCAAAATCCAGTTGCCAAAGCTAATCAAAGTCTAATCTTTTGCAGCTTTTCCTTCAGTCCCAAGTCATCAAAAGCAAATATTAGAATAGATAAAATGATTAAAGCTATTTTAGAACAAGGCAGGTGGACCTGTGTTTCACGTAATTTTATATAAAGTTGTGGTCCATTTAATTTATCTTCACAAAACTTCTCCTTGCATTGAACAATGCTGTAATCCAAAGTTAATTCCCCTGAAACCAATGGCATAGATTGCTATTTGGACTTTGATCTTTTTTCAGATACAGACTTGTTTGATATTTATTGATAAATATTTTTGTTAAATTTGGACTTTGTGAATCAGATACTTTCTACTCACTGAAATGTGTTAGTGAGAATGGGATAATACAGACCAGAGATTTATTTAGTTATCTGAATACAAAGATACCCACTGCACTTTGAAAGGCCCTTAAGTATCCCTTCTGATCTCCAGCTGCTGCTCCAGGAATTCAGGAATCTCAATGCCAGCCTTGTATAGGTATCTTATACACCTATACGGATATTCTGTACATCCTGTGTCTTAATCACCAACTCTGTGCATTTCTCAGATACTTTAGCACATCTCAGATAGGTCAAGACACCTGTGTTTTAGCAGATGATTCAAGTCGTATGTTTCTATTGCCTATGTTGGGAATTCGCATACACAGCTCACATGTTGATACCTGAAATCTGTGTGGATATCTGAATTTGGCTCTAAACCATATTAATCTGTATTGTAAAATGTATCCTGGTAAAGACTATTATAAAGATATATAAACGATTCACATGCAAATGCTCATCATGCTGAACCTGGCAAGCCCCTGATCTCTCCACCATGCTAACTGACCAGAAGGGGCCCCTTCCCCCTGCCCCCTATGAATGAAGTGTTTTAGAATAACCTGAGGGTTCTAGCCATGCCCCTCCTATGTACTGCGAAAATTAACCCTGTCCTGGCTGGAACCAGGGCAGTTAACAGCACTAATTCTTACTTCCTTCCAAAGTTATTTGGGTCTTGACTTAGCAGAACTTATAATATCTTGGATAATATTTATTCTGGTTTCATCTTCTTCTTAGTAGATGGTACAGTGCTGTGTTTGAAGAATAATGTTGGAAACACACGGATGTTGTAGTTGTTGCTAAGTATTTCTTACTCTAAGTCAAGGACTTTTCAGGTTCTCAGGCTCTGCCAGTGAGCAGGTGCACAAGGAGCTGACAGGGAACACAGCTGGGACAGTTGGCCCAAAGTGGCCTGGAGGATATTCCATTCTATAGAATGTCATGTTCAATGTATAAATTGGGGGGAGTTGGCTGTGAGGGGTTTGATCCTTGTTTGGGGACAATGCTTTGATAAACAAGAGGTGAGCAATCGTATTCTGCATCACTTATTCCTCTTGGGTTTTATTCCCCTTTCTCTCTCATTATATTATTATTATTATT
Organism: Pachyramphus minor; assembly: GCA_013397135.1. Taxonomy (NCBI): domain Eukaryota; kingdom Metazoa; phylum Chordata; class Aves; order Passeriformes; family Tyrannidae; genus Pachyramphus; species Pachyramphus minor. The sequence goes on along the minus strand of VYXB01002877.1, from coordinate 236,196 downwards.
ATTATTATTATTATTATCCTTTTTTTCATTATTAAACTACTCTCATCTCAACCCATGAGTTTTATCTTTTTTACCTATTCTCCTCCTATTGTGGGGAGTTAACAAGCAGCTGCATGGTACTTGGTGGTTGCCTGGGGTTAAATCACAACAATATTTTACGTGTGATTCAGTTCAATGCATAATTTAGGACTTTTAGATCAGATTAATCTCACCCAACTGGTTACAGATTCAGACATCTAACCATGTATATGTATTCATGGTGTATACAGTGCTAAGTAATACAAATAATTTGGTGTCTAAAATCCCATTAAAAAATCATAGAATCCTTTATCTTGGAAGAGGCTTCTAAGTTCATTGAGTCCAACCATTAACCTAACACTGCCAAGTCTACCACTAAACCATGTCATTAAGTATCACATGTACACATAAGTAGATGTGGCTTCTTATAGTCAAAGAGCATTTAAACCTTGATTTAATTACCTGAACATTGACATCTAAAGTCAACTGAGTTTTCCTAAGTTGCCCAGCCAGGCTATCAACTGGGTCTTGGGAAGATCAGAAGTCTTCTGTACGTTCTGGATCTCATGAGCTGGTAATGTATAGATAGCTCAGCTATCCTTGGGTATATCCAATTGCACTGGGTCCTTATGTGTCAGCAATAGAGTAAATAATCACTTGAAAAAAAGAAGAAATCTGCAGAGGTAACTAAGCTCTTTTATTTTACAGTGGGATTAATTAACCCCTGAAGGGTCTCTCTTTCTCTGGATCTGTGACAAACTTAGACACCTTACTCTTAGATGGGAAAGTTCAAGTGACCTGAATCTTTCCCTTTACATAGGGGAAAGTTACTTTACATAGCACAACATAACAAATCAATTGTCTTGGTGCCAGCATTTTTTTTCCTCTCAGTAGGAAGGACTTTTGTTTTAAATGGTTATAGCAATTCATGAATAACCATTGGTACCATCTGGCAACTTTTCAAGATGACTTGTTTTACTACAAAATGCTTGCACTGGCTTTGATACAGTGACCTGCATAGTGTTGTTTTTGACCTAGTTTAACTGAGCAGAAACAGTACTAGAAATTGTATTACCCCTTTACCTGAGAAAGCATTTTATAAGGTGAGACAAGATAATAACATATCATGATCTGAGGTTTGGTGCATTAGAAATAATAATAAAAAAATCTTCTCTGACTCTATTTAAAATCTTACTAAAAATTACTTCATTTTATTGCAAAGGTGATTTATAAAACTTCAAATCTTGAGAAGATAAGCAATTTTCTATAAATATCAGTGCCCTGAATTTCCAATCAGCATTTTTTTCAATGACAAACCATACTGTAGAAAGAACTGAGCCCTTATATGATGAACTTAAGTAATCTTTTTAAATAACAAAAATAATTAACTTATTTTAGTAATAGAATATATTCTAATGAACATGTGATCCATCCAGTGTTAAACTCACTGGTACAACTCTTTGAATAGGTTGGGCAAGATCCAGGAGTTTAAGAGAGAAATCATATTATATTACTGCCTTGAAGAAGGTCTCATGCACGGATGCTTTAGTTCCTCTGAACAGAAGAAAGATCTCTGGAGTCTTTAGATCCATCCTCTAGACTCTTTTAGGGTGACTGAGCTGTGATTCATCATATTTACTACAGTGTTAATATGCCTGTTCCACTTCAGGGATGAGATACTACAGCAAGTTCCACTGTGTTCTGTGGGAGGTTTTGGTACAGCTACGCGCAAATATTGCTTGAGAGTAAACCTTAATGCACACCCTTTGCAACTGTTACAACAAATCAAAGTTAATTGTCCTCATTTATTTTTAAATAAAAAGCATGGAGCATGAGTATTCAGTCAGTGTTGTAGAAAGACACCATAGTAAGGATATAGAGACTTTCTGTAGAGTGCATTAGTAATAAAATGACCAGTCTGGATCAAATAAAGCCCTCAGCTATGCTTCATGCTTAATTACACTCAAAGTGGTTCAAAGCTATTTGCTAGCTGTGTCTACTCTAATTTCTAAACTGATGTTCATGGGGCTGACGGAATGCTAATAAACAGCTCACACTGCTGATCAGGATGACCAGCAGCAACACCAGAAACTAAAGGAGTTCGCTTTTTTGTATTTTGCTTTCACTGATGGCGATTAACTGGTGTATGGCTTAGCTGTCAAACAGCATAAGTCCTTTTAGCACACTTGCAGCAGAATGGGCATGATGTGACTTGGAAAAAACCAGCTGACATAAGGTGGAATTGTCCATGAAAGAGAAGAGGCCGTTATTGGCTAGTTTTTTTAGATGTCTCAGGAAAAGAAATAAAAGCGTCAGTCTCTGCATGGATCCTTACAGCTCTCTGGGATGACAAGCCACTGACAATGACAAGATGCCATCTGTTAAGAAGCTATTCTGGAAGAAAACCAGAGCTACTGGAGGATTTCACTGCACTGCAGTAAGCACATGGCACATTTGGCATATCAGGGGCTTGAGCATGTCTGCAGGCAAACATGCCCTTACACACACTGGCTTTCTGACTCCAATAGATAACAAGAGTGGGGAATCTATAATTATTTTGGGAATTCTATCCTTTATTCTAAATATAAATAGCTGTGTTAAATTAATGATCTCCACTTCTAATATTTTCCAGGAACAACACGTTTTTTCAGCTGATCGTGGGCCTCTCTGTTAGGGGCGGTCGATTCGATACTTATTTCATGTGAAAAAAAAAATCATCATGCTGCCCAGCCAATCAATATCTTATGTATTCATAGAATTATAGAATTGTAGAATGTTAAAGGGTTGGAATGGACCTTAAAGATCACCTGGTCCCAATCTCCCCTGCCATATGCAGGGACATATACCACTAGACCAGGTTGCTCAAGACCTTATCCAACCTGGCTTTGAACACTGCCAGGGTTGGGACATCCACAACTAATCTTTTTGGATACATTTCTGTTTAATTTTCTTATAAACATGCCAAACTTTCAATATCAAATCCCAAGCAAACCTATTTTATTAATGTGAAACTCAGAAAATTTCAGATAAATGAAATATGCTTGACCAAACAAGTTGATAGTTTGTAGGTATATCTGCATATCACTTATTTTGTCTTAAAAACAGTTAGGTCTTGTGTCTTTGATTATTTAAGGAAAATTAAATTTAACAAATTTCAATTTTGCTGCTCCTTGTATTATAAATAAGAATTAAAGAAATTGTAATTCCTACAGAAGAAAACAAACAAACAAAACAACCTTAAACCTATACGTAGAGTATCCTAAAGAATTTTTATTAGGGCAGGTTTTGCATTTAAAATATTCTGTAGACAGAAGAATAACGACAGTAGCATGACATAAACCATGATGCAATGAATATGACTGCAACCAGATGTTCTCTGCAACTGATTTTTTAAAGTCCTCTTAAGTTTGAATTGCACAGTACTAACACAAAATAGGATTACTAATAGTTTAAAGTTATGTGTTAATCCAGACAGGCTGGAATAGTTCTGAGCTGGAGCTGTCTTTGTACTTTAACAGATCTTTATAAACTTTCCACTGCTTGCTTTGAGGATACCCTTTCCATGTCTGAGTTTGCTAGTTTGTTTAGAGATCACAGCTTCTAGAAATCCTACAATTACATTATCAAATCTCAGACCTGTAAGTGTCAGCCAAGGTTGTTAATAGTGATTTTAGCAGACTGCAGTAAATCATGATCTATACTGTATTTCTCTCTGTATTGGGTTAAGATCCTCAGTTAGGGCTCAGACCTGCTCCATATTGAACTCAAATGAAATGTTGTCCATAGGTACAGTGTGACAGGAATTCCCAGAGATCAACTGTGCAAATTACTCATTACATATGGAGATAATTAGACTAAGTTCTTGTCTGGATTCGAGTAGTACAGCTCCAGTCTCCCATTGAGCTATACTGTTTTTCAAAAACCGGGGTTGTAACCCCAGACATCTGTTCATTAAAACGTTATACAAAACTTTTCAGTTATGCTGTAACCTGATGTCACTTGACATTTTCTTTTCATTTTGTTCCTTTCATAAGCCTGGAAGACTCATTCCACTGGACAGTAGTTCCTTGCTTTAAAATTGACTCTGTTGAATTGTCTGGGCACACTCACTGCCATCCTATTCCAGGGTCTGATGAGTTCTGTCTTTAAGCACAAGTTACACCTAGCTAAGAAAAGCAACTCATAATATGCCATTTTGTTGATCTGCTGTTAAGTACTTATATTGTGGCAGAAAAAACCCACAAAAACCCAACAAAAACCCGGTTCATTATTTTGCATGTTTCTGGGTTGTAAAGGGCTTGGGAAGATATATATGTGTTCCATACTAATTCTAAATTCAATAACTTGAGCATTTTAATATTGAATTTATCCTCAACTGTAGTTGCAGAGGACTATCTCTGATTCTTTCCTAAATCTGGAAAAAGTTTACTTTGAAATGTATTCTTTATTTCCTTTTTGGTAATAATAATAGAGGTAATAACCAAAATAACAGCAGCAACAACAACATCATCAACCAAAGAAACAGACAAAATCCTAATTTTCAATTATCCCTGAAGGCATATAATAGTCTACCTAGTTCTCTTCTGGAGACAGGCAAATGGAGACAACAGATGAGAACAGAACAGGAAGGAGAAAGGAAAGGAGGATAAGAAGAAAGAATGTAAGGAGGGAACGAGATCGGAAAAGGAGATAATAAGGTTAAAGTCTATGCACAGAGATGAAACAGATAAAGTTATGCCATTTTATATGAAAACTGGGATGAGATCTTCTGTACATGAGCTTTGAATTTTTAGCATGAAACAGAAATGTCAAAAAAAAAAAAAATGGACAAAGAGTTGCTACTTAGCACACATTTGAAACTACTTACCTGATGTATTCCATAGACTAAAAGATTAGTCTTCACAAAGTTTTGGAGAAGAGTCATCCCTATTGAACATAATTTACAATGGTAACTTCAGCATAACCAAATTCAAGTATTTATGGTACGGGTGTCTTCAAGTAAGTCAGGTAATTCAATTTATTTGCCCACATAAACATGTCTAACATCATATGAGTGTATTCAGCATGGCCTCCAGCTGCCATTCCAAGGCAGCATTTTTCCAAGAGGTCTTATGCAATATATGATTGCTGTCTCCATGGCATCTCAGATGACACCAGACATTTAAGTGTGGACAGGTGAGTAGAGGTTTAGGTTCTCTTTGACAAAAATGTGGTTTAAGGAATCCATCCACTGTGTAGGCATATGTTGCTATAAGCTACATTAAGTTGACCCTGTAACATTCAAAAAGGTGCTTCAATTCTATCATAGTTAAGGCACACTATTAGTTCACCTTTGCCTTTAAAGGCAATGAGAGGTTTACAGATAAATTTACTCTAAATAAAGGAAATGAGAAAACTGGAAGAAGAGGCAAAAAGGAAAAATAGTATTTCAGAAGCATAGACTAGAAAGAAACACAATAGAAGAGATAGCAAAAGAAAAATAAGAATTTTATCTTAGAAATTTTTTAGTTAAAAAGGCCCAATATTTAGTGCTAAAAGTAGGCAAATTAAGCTCTGATTCAGCAAAGTCTATAAAGGTATGACTCTGTTTCATCAAGACTTTTGCTTAATCTTACAAGGTAGCACCTTTTCCACTTTGGCTAAGGAGGTTTATGTGCTATAGCTTTAAACTGTAAATTGAGGCACAATAACTGGGTCAAAGCTGTAACTTTTATAATAAAACTACTAATAAAGGCTGTGCTTAGCATGTATGAAAGGTCTTCCCATTTCTTTAGTGCAGCAATTTTCAAGGAAAAAACATTTTAATCCCAAACATTATTTAACATGAGTATTATACCTCAGGCATTGTGTTTTCACAACTACTTTAGGTGCAACAATGAGAAATCCAACAATATTTAAATCAGTAAGTGCTCAGCTGTAGAAATTGTTAGGCTCTACTAGTGATCTCTCAAGCATGGGAATTATCTTACTGAGCTCCTACTTAATTATTTCTACCTTACTATTCATATTTTCATTAAGCTAGTAAGCTGTCTTTTCTGTAGTGTGTTCTGTATCTTTTCTCTCCGGAACTGGAATTGCATTAAATTACTGTACTTCACCCTATCCAGAATGTTTTACAGTTGCATTTTAATCAGTTTAAGATGTTTCATTTTTGCATATCCTGTTAATGGTACTGATATATTTTGTATCATATTGCATACATATATTAAACATGTACTTTTGGGATAAGCTATTTGGAGCTAGGTTAGGCTGAACACATTCAATCAGTGGGAGTAATTTTATAACAAAATAATCTCCCAAGGAGTAACATCAGGTCTTTAAACTGATACCCTGGATTTCATAGAATGGGTAAACACTTGATCAGGCTTTGCTTTTATGAAACAAACTGAAGTATCCCAATATAGTAGGATTCTAAATAGATGTGCTTTCCAACATATGGGTAGGTAAATCCAGATGCAAATATGTGTTCTGATGATTTCAGAGCTTGTTAGTTTCCCTATGCATAGTTAGACAGACCCCTCTCCAGCACTTCCAAGTTATTTACAGGGAAACAGAAAATTCGTCTATAGTAATTTAGCAATTAAATGTCCTTCCTTATAGTCCCTACTCTTAGTAACACAACTATTGTTACTGGAGACATTATTTAGCTGAATTATGCTCTGAGGATTGGGCATTTATTCCACACACAAGAATTTTTCAGGTTTCAAGTAGTGTTTTTCAATAAGAAACACTGTTGAAGTGGGTATTATAAACAGTCAAGGGCATATATGAGCTCTTACCTTTGCCTCTTGCTCCAGTTTTCCAATGAATATTCACTGACCGTTCACAGAAAACAGAAAGGCTGAGGTTGAAAGGCACCTCTGGAGGTCATCTGAACTCCCAGCCCAAGCAGGGCCACCAAGAAGAGTTGACCAGGACTGTGACCAGGTGGACTTTAAATGTCTCCAAGGATGGAGACTCCACAACCTCCTTGAGAAACTTGTACCAGCTCTTGGTCACCCTCAGAGTAATGATGGTTCCTGATATTCAAGAAATATTCCCATGTTTCAGGGTCTCCCCATTGCTTCTTGTCCCGTCATTAAGCACCATGGAGAAGAGCCTGTCTCTGTCATATTTAGATCCTCTCTTCAGCCATGTATATACACCGATAAAACCCCACTGAGTTTTCTCTGCTCTACTTTACACTGTCCCAGGTATCTCAACCTTTCCTCATAGAAGATCTGAGTTCCTTCATGACCTTTGTAGCACTATTTTTTTGACTGTCTACAGAATCTCCAAATCTCTCTTGTACTGAGGAATGCAGGACTGGACACAGAAGTACAAGTGTGACCTCACAAGGGCTGAGGGAAAGGAACACATTCCTTCCACCTTCTGGCAATGCTCCTGCTAATGCAGCCCAGGATATCATTGACCTTCTTTGTATCAAGGGCACATGTTCAATTGATGGCTGATGTTCAATTTGTTGTCTATCAGGACTGCTAGGGCCTTTTCTGACAAGGTGTTTTCCAGCTGTGTGGTCCAATATGTACTGGGATATGAGGTTGTTTCTCCCCAAGTGCAGTACTTTGCACTTCCACTTATGCAACTGTTCCTGTCAGTCAGTTTCTCCATTCTGTCAGCCCAATCCTCTGTTGTATCCTACTAGTTTTGGGTCACTGGCAAATTTGCTGAGAGTACACTCTGCTCCATGGTTTTGATGAACAGAATTATTTTTAGGGAGGATGTGCACAAATTTTCTGGCCCTTTTATCTCTAAGAAGGCCTTGGTCTTGGGAACTCTCTTTTGAAAAAAAGAATCCTCACAGAAAATGTGTTTAAATAGACATAGAAAGTAGAAATGGATTAGCAAATGTATCTTAAATACTCCCTCAGTTGCCTCCAGTTATGGTATCCAGTTTATTTGGTAAGTTCCTGGGTTTAGTTTCTAAAAATTTGTCTTTCAGTCCTTATGCTTGTCATTTGAAGATGTTCTTTATTCTTTGAAAATCAGAGCTGAGAAGTCAAAGTTCAGAGGATTTTTGTTTTTACAATATGATTTCTTTAGTTTTGGGAATATTTTAAAATGCCTACGGTTGTAAATGTCTACACTTGAATCAATTCAAAACAATGTTAGAGCCACTGGAGAACAGTAAACACTGCAAACTGTTCCATGACCTATGGTCATTTCCTATGACCACCTTAAGGTGAAACAAAATATCTGAATTTATTCTGAAGAAACCTATTTCTGCACATGAGTTATAAGGATACTCTGGTCAGCTGGATGGAGTGTAATGTATACACCATTAATTCAGAAATTGAGACAAACATATTTCAAGTACACTTTTTTTTTCTCATAAAAGTTCTTTGTGTTTTGTAGGGGTGTTCGTTTTCCCCTATGCTGTTTTCTTGGAGATGGTCAGTGTATTCTACAGTATGGATGAATAAAACTAACACAGGATTATTATATTTGAAAGGGAAATCCCCTGTTGAAGCTCTGAAAATACACTGGAAAATATACATTTGTTGTTGTGACATGGTTGATTTTCATTCACTAAGAAGAGTTGCCTTGGAGATTTTCTGATTTTTCAACTACATCAATTATTTTAACAATAGATACAACTCATCTGCCTTCACCATTTCTCTAGACCTATGTGGACAGCAGCCTTACTGTTCCAAGGTTAAAGGTTTTGTTCAGCTGTTGCCTGCATGTGGGTATGTGCAAAGAGGAAACAGCTCCTTTAAAGTGCCTGGTCAGGGACCTTTCCAATACAAAAGGGGATAATGAGAAAAGGATGAAGCCATAAACAAGAACATGCAGAGATACAAAAAGGATTGACAAATTAAAAGGGCGGGAGTCAGACCTGGTATGTCATACAAATTGATGAGGATTTGTGGGAGTGTGGGAACACTTCTTCCAGAACAGTTATCTGAGGAGAGACCTTGTCAAATGGGAAGCTAAGGAAAAGGGGAAAGCAAAAACAAAATATACAAAGCTGACAGGTGAACATAATGGAGACAAAGATAAAAACCAAACTTGGTCAGTCATGGTAACTAATGGGCTATCGAGAAGTTGCAGGCAAGCTGGGATTTCACAAGTGACAACAATGCAACCTTGAGGATCCTGGGTGTTGGAGGACACCAGTGGGACTATACCAGGTGAGGGGGAATGTACAGGGGAAGCAGATCAGGGAAAAACAAAGAAGAGGCAAACAGAAAGGGTATAAAATGGGCCAGCAACATGTAAAAGGGCAACTCTAGTCTGCTCCCAGTCCAGGCAGAGGTATCAGGTGGGTGGGAGGGTCTGTGCTGGTATTCATTGTGAGTGTGGTGTGTCGATGGGACAAGCGTGTGAGTGCTGTGTCTGTGCAGCAAGCACTGAGCAGTGAGTCAGAGACCCATGGGGCAGGTAAGAGGCACTGGAATCTGTGCAGGGGTGCCAGGAGGGCACAGGGGCCATGGCAGTGCTTGGAGAACTCATGAATGTACATGTACTTGTGAATCTGTGGGATGCACTAGTGACCTTCTGCCTCTACTAGCCCAAGAGGATGTCCTTACTTAAGAAAAAAAAAAATATCCAAAAAAAACCTAAGTAAAGATAGAAGGTGGAAGATTTTTATAGTGACAGATTATTTTATCTCTTGTTGAAAAAATAGCCTTATAGAATTAGATTGCAAGTGACAAACTTATAAAAACCCAATCTATAGAACTTCTACCCATTTCCCTATGACATTATATGGACTAAAAGATGAATGAATTTATACCTTTGGTCAATTGTTTGAGCAATTCTTGTATGCATATTCTGGTTCCATCTGTTTAATTATTACACATCACTCTTGTAAAGGGAACTGTTCTGAACTTTCTCACTTTGCTGTTACTGTAAAATAGTTGTGGAAAGTCAACACAAAAGAATTTATTTTCTGGATGAACATATGAGTAAAGAAACACTGAAGTGATTTATTATCAGGAGTCAATCGAGAAAAATAATCTCATCCTTGCTGCAAGTTTTCATGAATCAGCAATGAAGAAAGGTCTTACTTTTACTCAAATTTTAAGGGTAACAATAATTTGCAGCAACTCCAATGAAAATAGATAGGAGATAAATGAAGTTCCTTTGACATATTTCAGAAGTGAAGCTTTAGAGGGAGACAAGACAGTATAAGTCAGGCAAAGGAGATATTGACAGTAATGGTAGATCTGCACGGTGAATGACAAAAACGTATGCACAGATTTAATTCTCTGATGTAATAGCCTTAAAATATACATATATGTCCACTTTATACCATAAGGGCAATCAGTGCATTTTCAGCCATTATATGAACATATAGCAGTTATTTTACTAGGAAAAATATTTATGGGTACATTTGGCTTATTTTCACACTTGGAAAACTGTGTGTAATAGTTCATAAGAATTATGGCTCTTTCATAAGAAGCTAACTAAGCATGGCTCCTTGAAAAACTCTTGTGGGTCTACTGTTTTCTTCAGCACAATCATAGGAAGATATTTGTAGGTATCTTCTTCTGCAGATGGCAAGAGACATCCTCCAAGGCAAAGGCCAAGTAGCAGTTCCTGTCAATCACTGATATGGGCCAGCCTTTGCCAGTAACCAATTTATCATGTTTCAGTCTATGCTGTGAAGAAACAAAAGCTGTGCTGCAGTCCTTGTGGATTTGGGCACATCCAGCAAGTGGGTGGCCTTCAGGTATTCTTCCTAGCTGCCCTAGTTAGCTGAGCACTTCAGCTAGCTATTGATAAATCCTGATACACTTGCCCTATGATTAATTAGTGCTTTGGCCTGCCAGCACGCTGCAGATGAGTACATTCGTTCTTCTTGTGTCTGATCAAATGCAAACACTGGTGAAAAGTAATATTTGACACAAAATCAAAGGCTACTTCCACTTAATACTGGGCTGGAAAAGGAGGAAGAAAAGAATAATGTTGCACATTTAGGTCACAATAGGGTGGCATAATGATTGAGAAACACTGTCAGGGCAGAACTCACTGCACTGACAACCAGCAACACCTTCTCTGACAAATCTAACACAGCATTCTGAGTACAAAACAGCATACGGATGTTTTGTCATCAGTACAGAGTGAGTTAGTGTGAGGCAGGCAAAATCCTGTTGTGTACTAGTAGGAACAAATTTCTAAAGGTACTTTAATATGTTAGTATGAGGAAAAATAAGATTTGGCATTTTTTAAAGACATTCTTTCTTTTGAGTTTCCTTTCTCAGCATATGATATTTGCTCAATAGCCATCTCTTCTGTTGTGTTCTAACATGAGATTTTACACTTTTTTAAGAGCAAGACATTATTTAATTGTCTGTTAAAGAGCATTTACACTACATGTCCCTATTGTTGTCTTAAGTGACTCGACTGTTTTTTTACTGGAAATATTATGTGTTTTGTCCCCTATCCAAACTCTACTCAAGTCAAGAGATTACTCTGAATTACTCTGAGTTTTCTGGACCAAAATGTTTTTCCTTGGATAGCTAAAGTTTATTTGCCTGACATGTGCCTTTAAGTCTCCCCTCTTCCATTTGTTGCATTTATCACCCCTTAGTTTTCTAATGCTGCTCTCTTCACTGACATTTTCTGGCTCTTTTTACGTAGTAAATACTAGCTGTATTTACTTTTCCTGTACCCTACTGTACAGAGTGCATCTACTATTTTATACTGGTGAGAAAATGGGAGAGTAATTGAAGTTGCCATATCCTCACCTGCTGGCTTGTAGGTATGCCCTTCATCCACTTCCAGAAAGACTCACATCTTAATGCTAGCTGCTAGTAAAGTAAAATTTATTTAATTGCTTCAGGTTATTCTTAACAGCAAAAGCATTCTTTAGAAAGGTGCATATGTTTGATGGAGGGTGGAAGAGAAAGGTTTTCGTAGTGCAGTAAGTGTATTCCATGGTTGGCAACTTAAGAGAAAACCCTGGGTATATTTTCATCTTACCCAACTTCAATCTCAATGTCTATATCATTTAATCTTATTATTTCTTTCATAATGAGTAGACATAAATAAGCAGCTCTGAAATGTATTTTGAAGTAGTATATGAAATAGGAAGAATTGAGATCTATTTTTAAAATCTAGTGTAGGTGAGATGAATTGTTCTTATTAGTGTTCTCTTCAATGTCTATAAAGGGGGAAAGGCACACCACGTGATCAGCTCAAATGTAGATGCTCTAATTTGTAAACACTTAACAGTAAGTGTCCAACCTAACATAGGTGTCTGGAGTCTCATTAGATTTAATGGAAATGTAGTCAATAACATCATAGAATCTGGTTTACTTACATTTAATATGTTATCTTCTATAATTTCCCAGCACCTGTCTGAAGACCTGTTTTCTATCCAGTCAATTCCTAACTTTAAAGTACTGTGGAGTTATTCCAGTTCAACTGTTGGACTTTGCATTTGTCTTGCTTGACCTTCATGAATGTTGTCAGTCCATTCCTCCAGCTTGTTGAAGCCATTGTGAATGGCATCCATCTTTCTGTCATATTACCTGCTTCCCTGATTTGATGCCCATCATCAAGAGCATTGATGAGGCCTTGCATCAACCCCCAAGGAGAGTTATTTTTAGCTGCTTTCCAGATTGATCCATTGACCACTATCCTCTGAGTTCAGCTTTATACACAATTTTTCACCCACTACCACCCAGCCATAAGGGCTGAAACAGGGTCAGTGAGATCTGAAGGACCTGAGGACTCTAATGTACCTTCTCAGTGAGAACATAATAGGTTTGCTTAAGGGTTCCCCTACACTTAGAAAACATCTCCAGTGAATTATTTAAAAACCAGGAACTAGGTGTTCTGGTATTTAAGGTACTAGGAACAAGGTAGATCTAAATCTGACTCTGATCAGCAGCCAGGAATAAAAATGAAAGTCTTCTTACAATATTAAGCAGTGCTAGAGTCACTTAGCAGTATTTTAAATACAAAATGGCTGAAAGCCTAAAAGAAAACATGACTGAAATTATACACAAACAATTGAACCTTTATTTTGAAAAGTATTAGTTTGCTGAAACAGAGTGACAAATTCTAATGAATGTCCCTTATGATTTTACAGTGTGACAAATCATCTGTGAAAGTAGGGTGGTTATAAAAGACACTTACTGTGCAATATGAATGCTAAATGAAATCAGACATCCCTGTAATCAACATCAATAAAAGTACCATAACTAATTTTACTGCCTCAAAGAGCAGCATAATAAAATGTACCAAAAGAAAGAATCCATGGCCTAAAAATATTGCTCACACATACGAAGATGTGCACATAAATATATCTATTTTTAATTTTGAGTAAAATGGTTACAAGGGTAAAATGAACATGTTTACAAAGTTAGTCTTATCCTATTCCTAATTATTTCTTTTGACCTCAAGGGGAAAAAAAAAAGCACACTTAAATAAATATAGAATAATTTTCAGAGGATTTGGGATGATATCCAGAAGTTAGGTAAATCTTACTTTTTGTCCAAAACTAATCTCTTCAGCTTGCATAATCCAAGATCCCACCAAAAGTTTTAGAGATACGCAGTACAGAGGAATTATAGTTAATAATGGAATAAAAAGGAAATAGTGAAGAATAGATATATTGGAGCAAAAACTGCCTTTTTTCTTCTGAGTTTAACAAAGGGATTTGAGGAAATGATGCAGTAGAAATCAAGAAAACTGCATATGAAGGGAAAGGATGAGTGGGTGTTTAAGGAGTACCTTAGACAAATTTAGTATCAAAATTTCTGATTTTGAATTATATCTCAACATTTAGGTATTGTTTTGGGTAAAAATCAATACCCTGGTGGAATAGTGCTTTGATTTTATTCAAAAGAGAAGATAATCTAGCTTTTGTTAGGGTGCAAAAAATAGCTTCTGATTTTTCAAAACTAATGCTTTTTCTCTTGTGTAATCTCAAGTCTGAATGACAAGGATCCTCTTGGCTTTCTTCTTTCCCCACAAAATGTGAAAAGTATTTTTCACATTTTCTTATGACAGTAGAAATTGTATTCTCCTTTCAAATTTACTACTGTGACAAATTTAAAATTTTTGATGTTAAAGCACAGCAATTTTCTGTTTTAACAAGGTAATATTTTATCAAGTCATAAAACAGTTAGCTGCACATTTCTCTAGGAAATTCCAGAATTGTTTCACGTCATTGCAGGGACAAGACTTGAGAGTCACAAAACTGCTACCAGTTTGTCTTGCTGAGAACATTTACATAATCCCCACTGAGTGCTTCCGCAAGAGCATGAGAGCTGATAAAATCATCACTGCAAACATTTTGCTGTGAAGAAAGCAAAAGAAGAGTGATCTCAGGAGGAAAAGGAGGTGGACAAAGTTTTTGCTTTATTTCTGATGGATTGAGGATGGGAAAAATTGACATAATTTGCTACAGGATTATTTCAGTAGAAATAAAGTTGTTTCCGTCAACTAGGAAAAAGGTAGAATAAGTAGTTTTGTCTTGAGCCACAGTGCCATTATACACATCCCTGCAGAGATATGCAATTGGCATACCCTTTAATCACAATTCTAGGCTATAATATACCTGTAGCATTACAATGGTATCTTTAACATTAAAATTAAACCCCTGTTGAGAAAGAGGTGATTTTTTTCTTGTTGTCTCCTCAGTTACTTTTTTTTTCTCTCAATAATCCCTTACTAACATTTGCAGCCAGTTATAGAATATAGAAAAGACAAACACAAACAGTGAATCCTTCATGTTTTCATGTTTTTTTCTTTAAGAAACCTGTACCTTCTGAACTATTTGAGCATCCATCTGATTCACAGAATAGCACAGAAAAGGCTTTCTAAGGGAGGCATCCTGCCATTGGCATCTCTCCAGGCCTCTTCAATGAAATACTAATTTCAAACAAATTGAATTACCACCTTTGGAGTTTTGGCTTTTGCTTAATTTGTATAAATAATTTGGGCATCTAATTAGCTCTCACTTTGCATCACATAAAATAATTGGGACTGCTTTGTCAGGCAAAATCTTCCTTTCAAAATGAATTACCCAAATGCAAGTCTTTGCTCTTAGTTCAGGAATTACTTCTAGCTTCATCATCTCTTTTTTCTAATGCTTCTGATGTTGATCGGTATGGACGCCTCCTCCTCTGCTACTCGATACAGACACCATTGACTTACTAATATCCGAACAATATCGCGATCCAGCTTCAGCTTTCCTGTGTTTTCCCCTCATCACTGCAGTATCTCAGTATCTCTCAACCTATAATGCTCTTTCTCTGGAATCTGTATGTTCTAAAAAGAAGAAAACAGAAAAAAAAAAAACCAAAAGGAAGCATGTTTGATATGTTCATTTCAATGCTCAGGTGCTTAGCAGCCTTTGTTGCTTAGGCGACTGAAACAAGACATGGAGATTTATCTGTTAAAAGTAGTTAATGATCTGACTTTAAGGTTTAGTGAAACCTCACTTTCTGGTCCTTGAAAGCCCTTTTGTTTAAATAATTTTTTTTAATTTTTTATTTCATCTGGTAATCTAATTATAAGGAGAAGCTCTAGGCACATCTACTTTCAGGCTCTGACAAACTCTGACTTTGTGCTGAAAGCCAGAAAATGTTTTATCTATCATGGCTTCTAGTTTCTTTTTCGCCAGAGAGCTTTTGGTAGAATAAGTACTGTGTCATATCTACCTGATCTGTTCATCCTACATGGCAATAGATACTTATCAAGTGAAGACAAAAGAGTGGGATTCTTGCAAATAAACGGAAGGGATACAGGCACTGTAGCTTGTAGGTGCCTAAACTTTTGAAAGGTCTTCATTTATGTTCTTGTTCTTTATGACTGTTCAAGTCTTTATATTATGTAGTCACTAGAATAAAACACAGAAATAGACAAACTAGCATCCCAAATGTAGAATTATTAGGAAAAAATGCTTTGCTATTAGCACCTCCTCATTGGATAAGTTTCTTATGTCTGTGTAACACCCGATGCCTCACTGGTTACTGTAAAGAAATTGAAAATAATTTTGACTGATTATTTCAGAACCAACAACTTCTTCACCATCAAGCTACCTCCATTTTGAAGAAAGAACCTCTTCATGGAATGATTCTTTTTTATAGAGGTAAACTATTGAAGAAGTTTATATGGTAGCAGTGAAAACTATTATTATACTGGAAGCAGGGATATACATCCAAACAAACTCTATTTTTCTTATAGCCATGAAAAATTCATCATTGTTTTAGAAGTATGAAAATGATGGTCACCATTGCCACAGCTTTGAGTAACAGTTTTTGGCAGAAGACAGGCATAAAGAGCAATACATTTTAGTGGGTTTAGTATGTGACTGTGCTGTAACTTATCACTTAGTACCATCCTGTGGAAAAGGTAAATTTAAATAAGAATGTAGAAACACAAGGAATGCACCAGCATCAAATGTGTTTAGAGCCAGTGGTTAGAGCCAGATACTGCACTGGTTAGAAAATGCCTACAGTTGACAATTAAGCAAAAAAATATAAATGGTAAAAAATATAGCTAATCCTAGACTATTAGCAGCTGTCTTATATCTCAGAGCCAAAGTCAATATCTCAGAGCTGAGACATTTTTATCCTAGCTAGTGGATGTATAGATATTCTCAGAGTAAGAGAATTTAGATAAATGCCAGCATTCAATTCAGTTCCTACAGTCTTTAAAAGAGATGAGCATTTTGCAGTGTGATATACTGAAATGCCAGCTGTCACATATTATTTTTGATACATCTTCACCCAGTCTCACTATAATGAATACTGTTCTTCCTATTCCAATTCCCACATCTTCTCAATATCGACACACTAATAGCTCATCACAGAGCTTTTCACAGGTCAGCTTCCACTGTATATTTTCCAGACAGTGTGCCCTCAAAATGAATAAACTTTTTGATTCCTTTCCTATGCAATATTCTAAAGGAGGCTTTGGGGTTACTACAGATCTTCTGGTTCTGTGACACATAGGGCTCTCAAGTTTGCTGTCATTCCTAGATATCATTATTTAGTGTACTGTGTATGTCACAAAGGAACATTCTCTTCATGTGTAATATTATGGATCTTCCTGACTCATGAGGTACCTACTCTTCTTCACTGAATTTGTTCTGGCAGGTTTTCCTTTTCTTTCTTCACAGCTTTAATGAAGTGGTCTTAGAGAATTCCTGTTACAATATTTATAAGGTGACTAACTCCACATGTGATGAATTGCTGAATTTTTTTTTAAATTGAACTCTATTTTGTGCACACACAAAATAAATACCCTGTAAATTTAACTTCATGTGGATTCTCAAGTGTTACAGTAAAAAGTATAGGTTCTCAATGGGATGATTCAGACAAATAAAAAAAAGTCATGCTTAATACAGGATTAGATCTATGGAGGACTTTGTGTTCCATGCTGGCTTTGAAAACAGTGAAATGATCTTTTTTTCACACACAAGATGAGTTGTATAATTTTATAGGTTTGGTGGAATTTTTCTTAACTAGATAAGACTAGAAAAATTTTCAGTCCTTTTAAAATAATAAGATTATATTTTAGTTTTTACCTTTCCAGATCTTGATATAAACATTTAAAAAAATACATTACAAAATAAAGAATAAAGACTCTTTCAGTGTCTATAATCTAAAGCTCCTGAAATTTTTGACAACCTTCAAAAATTTATGAATAGGACAAATTTGGAAAACATAGATAAGATCCAAAATGTTCCAAAGAAAATGCATCTTTGTAGTATATGAAAGATTTACACTGACTTTAATGTTTGAATATTAAATGCACAATTCAAAATCCTCACCATTAGGTCTCCCAAGCTACAATCCATAAGCCTCTCAGAAAAAAAAACATCTTCACAATTGTTGCTTCCTTACAAAAATAACATTGACACCTCAAGGATGGTATTTTGTTCGCAGCTGGAGTAAAATATGTTGATTATGTTAGAAGATATATGCTGCAGAAATCAAATGCATTATTCTCACTAAAAATCTCATACTTTCCTTATAAGAATTGTATAAAGGCAACATGACCTATGGTGCATTCCTAAGGCATTGCAAAGTGTCATGGATATTTTGGGAATCATTGTCTGCTTTAAAGGTGTTATATATTTCCCACTTACTTTCAAGATTTCTGCTTTAATTGTATTGTAAATTCCCCAGTATTTCACAGTTAAGATCTAGCCCAGTATAAGAAAAATATCTTTATAAAACTCCATTCTCTCTTAAGAATACAAAGTTCTTGTTTGGTTTGATTACGACTAGATAGTTAAATTGAGATATTACACATAGGCAACTTTACTTTTGGTAGAAAGATTTAATTTTGTGCATGAGAAGCTGCTTCTTTCCCTTTTTGTCCACTTCTCCATGTCTCATCAAAGCAATAATTTTTTTGTGGGGAGATATTTAGATGACAGCTACTACTAAGGTCCCATACAGGTAGTTATTTTATACATAATATATGCCTCACAAACTATATGTTTGAGTCAACCTGCTTGGCTTCCAACAGTTAATCCAAGAACTCAAAACATTGAAACAAATTAAATTCTTCAATGGATGAAAAGGTGTTTATAGGCGATTGTCTCAGATTTGTGTCCATTTAAGCTAGAATGACTTAAATGTTTCTTTTTATTCCAGGATTTTATACTGAAGTGATTACACTACAATATACAAAAAAAAGTAACATTCGAGAAACTATACCTACTGCCAAAGTGAGACAGTTAGTAGATCCTGGAAAGGAGAAGATGCCCTTTACTTTCTTATTGCAATACCTTAGCTGATTGAAACTAACAGTAAGGACTGTAGGATTAAGACTACAATGAGAAGTTCAGTAAATTGATTTTGTTGGATTTAAATATGTATAAAGTTCAGCTTTGCAGGAACAGATGAAATCCAAAAAATAGAATGCATTATATATGTATGTATGTGTGTGTGTGTATGAAAGTATACTTTATTTTTTCAAGAAAGCCCAGGGAGCCAAAGAAGAGTAGTAAAACTGCTATAGGGATTGCCCTCTCATCTAAATTTTCCTCAGGATATGTCAATCTCTTTTCATCAACTAGAAAGGGGTCAAGAGTAGTTTACTTAGATACAATGCACAGCCTTTGTGAACTAAAGTTAAATGAAAAGAATACTTTGAGGCAACAAATTATAATTTTTTGTGTGAGGGATAAACTGTTATTGTGGAAGAAAGTACAGAAAAGCTGTAAAATTTTTCATCATTTCTGCATGTGGATCTGCTCTTGTGGTGCACAGACTACTAGAAAGGAGCTTAGATCAACAGTTTAATTTAAGTTTCAAGTACTTACTTGAATCAGCTGAATTTTATCCCACACAATCTACATATCTTTTACAATGAGGAAAGAAAGGACTGAAGTGGAATAGGGTAGATAAAAGAAAGGTGAGTGTCAAACAAAAAGCAAAGAGTGAAAATCTCTGTAAAGTGAAAAAATATGCCCCAAGTATATTGGTGCATATCCAAAACAAAACATCCAAAAGTTGTTTTTCCTCTTCCCTCTCCTCTGCAACTGAAAGAGAAACAAGCAACCAAACCACAATCGTTTTTCTTGAATAAGTCTTAGGAGAGAGGTAGGATGTTTAGAAACTTTAAGGAGCAGAGACCAGCTATGTTACTTTTATTACCACACTTCTGAAGCATTATGCAGAGTTTTTGCATACTTCTCCTGGGAGAGCTGCAGAATTCAAACCCTCTGCATGTATATTAAACGGAAGGGTTAGTTTCAAGCATTTGATGTATCTGTAAGAAATAGATTTCTTTGCTGTGTTTTTGTGTTTGATGTGCAATGAAAGCGGAGGGAGGAGAATACAATCAATTGAAGAACTACAAGATGAGCAAGGAAATTTTACATTAATTTTTCACTCAAATATGCACAAAGCATAAAAAAGTTAGGAAGAAATATCAAGAAAATATGGTAATAGACCATGAATGGAATAAATAGGAAAAGCTCAGTTTGAAGGAATTAAATCTTAAGGTACAGGATACAGCAATGGCAGAGGAATGACAGAGACATCACTCTGACATGTACATATCCACACAGCTTAGGAAATATTGTGAAGCAAATCCTTTTTGTAAAATGCTTTCAAAATGCCCATCATGACAATGACAATTGAAAGACAGAAAGCTGTTCAACAAAGAAGGAGAGTGATAAAGTACAATGAAGAATGTGGAGAGAAGATGATGCAGAGAAACAAGAAAACTTGAAGAGGAGTAGGGAAGTAAATGGATAAAAATACATTACAGCTGTAAGAAAAAAGGAAGATAAAAATCACCAAAATGATCCACTTTACAGTTATTTTTTATTTCACTCAAAAGTTTTTGTGATTATAAATTAACATTAATTGTGATTTGAAGGGATAAATATCACCCAAGAAATTGAACTAGCATAAACACCCTTCAGTGCCTTTGTGTCAGATTACTCAAATTTACAGGCTGTGGATTAGGACATAGTGAACATTTTGTTGGGTGCAAGTGATTAAACTCTGGGACAGGTTGTCCAGACAGCTGGCTGAAGTCATCATCCTTCAAGATGTTGAAAATCTCACTGGGCATAGCCCTGATCAAGCTGCTCAGGCTGACCCCGATTGAACAGGGAAGTTGAACTATACAATCACCAGAAGTCACAGCCAACCTTAACTGTTCTGTGATTCTCTGAACATTCTACCACATCAAGGTATGAAAGAAGCAGGGACTTCTAAAATCAGCCTTAGGATGTTCATTCTTTTTCTTAGTGATTTATTATGGAGCTTGGGATTCTAATTAAGAATAGGTAGGCAGCAAATCATAGCTGTGCTTTGTTTTGTAGATTTTTTTTTTCAAATGAAATAAAAAACATAGTCTGTATTGCAGCTGTCACAAATTATATAACTTTTCTCAAGAAGCCTATTGAAAGCATGGTAAGACATTGTTTTGAATAATTTTTCTTAGTAAATAAATATAAGGAAATTGTACTTATCACATGAATAAATAGTTATTGTTTCCTTCTGAGATGATATGTCAGATCGCAGATTTATTGTTTGCAAGGTATTCCTTTTTCTTCTCTGTTTTAGTAGTTTTTGATTTGGATATTAGTTTTGAAAGGAAACCCACTGAGATATACAAATATATAAGGAAACACTTATAATTTATCATTTTTGGGGTAATATTTAATTTCATATTGATTTTATTCTGTTCTCCTTTTCTTTCTTGGAAAGAAAAAATGTATATAAGAGTATGGCTCAATTTTTTTCCTAAGCAGGTGTCCTGTGTTTCTCAACTCACCATCTTTTTCTTAAGGTGCAGACAAACACTATTCATATGAGATTGCTCTCATCAACAGAGATTGCTTTATTTCAGATTAATTTGTGACTACATGTTTGATTAAGCAGCAGGTGGTGGCACATTTGTTAAAATGGACCATTTGTTGTATTAATAAGTTAAACAGAGGTACTTGTTTATTATGTGCAAGGTATTGTCAGTTCACTGACACAGTTCAAATCCTGTCAGCCTTTGGTTTGGAACCAAACCTGCATGTGTTATAGGGCTCGAAATTTATAGAGAGAAAAATGATGGAAGATGGACAATTTTGTAGTCGTTAAACAAACATAATCCACTGAGAGAATGGTTTTATACTTTGTCTTTGCATTAATTATTTAATTTATCTTTGATGTCCTTTTTGCACAGTCATGAATTAAAAAACATCACATCCTTGAAAGGTTCAGAAAATGCAATATAAATCATCTGTGAATAAGGGTAGTCCTAAATGAAAGAGCTGGGATGGAGCTGTGCTGAATGTAAAACCATACTAAGATGCAGTGTTACCTTGAGCATATTGCTTACTTAGAGAAATAGTTTTCTGGACTAGGACTGGCATGGTTCTAGTTAGCTTTGTGAAAAGGATTTGAATCTGTCTTCACCCATCTGTGGGAATCCAGAGAGGTCCCTGCTGACTGTCCTGATTTTCAAGAAGGGCAAGAAGGAGGACCCTGGAAACTACAGGCCTGGCAATTTCACTTCAGTGCCTGGTGAAGTTATGGACAAGATAATTCTGGGGAGTATTGAAAAACAACTGAAAGACAACTTTGTCATTGGTCACAGCCAGCATATCTTCATGAGAGAAAAGTCCTGCTTCTCCAACTCATTTTCCTTCTATGACCTGGTAATCCACGCAGCTGATCAAAGGAAGCAAGTTGATGTAATGTTTTTGGATTTCAGTAAAGCTTTCAATACTGTCTCTCACAAGATCCTGCTGGACAAAATGTCCATCACAGAGGTGGAGAAACACATCATATGGGTGAGCAATTGGCTCAGTTGAGTACAGAGGGTAATAGTGAATGGGGTAACATCAGACTGGTGACCTGTCACTAGTGGGGTTCCACAGGGCTCCATCTTGGGCCCTGTGCTCTT
>VYXB01002877.1:163061-213008 GCA_013397135.1 Pachyramphus minor | reverse complement strand
GCAGTTACAACTTCCTTGTGAGGGGAAGAGGAGGAGCAGGCACTGACCTCTTCTCTGTGGTGACCAGTGACAGGATCCAATGGAATAGCCTGAAGTTGTGTCAAGGGAGGTTTAGGACGGATATTAAGAAAAGGTTCCTGTGGTGGTTGGGCACTGGAACAGACTCCCCAGGGCAGTGGTCACTGCACCAAGCCCAAAAGAGTTCAAGAAGTGTCTGGACGATACTCTCCGGCACCTACTGTGTCTCTCGGGGATGGTCCTGTGCAGGGCCAAGATTTGACTTGATGATCCTTGCGAGTCCCTTCCAACTCAGCATATTCTCTGATTCTGTAATTCTATTCTCTTATTCTGTGTACACATGTTTATAAAAGTGCATTTTTACTTGGTGTACCCAGGAAGATATTTAGCATAGTTAGACAGTCATTGTTCAAATTCCAGTACCCTGTTATACTGAGCGATGTTAGTAACTGAACATTGCACAGTGCTCAAACAATAGACGTAGAAAACTGTAGTTCCGCTTTTGTAACTATGATGTCCCAAATCTTTTGTCTATTTCAAACATACTTTCTTTTTAGGGTTTTCAACGTTATTGATTAAATGCTGTTAGAGACATGATTATTTCAACTAAGATTTTTTTTCATTAGTTTCTGATTACCTTTTCTTTTGTACGCTAGAGACTGTGAAACAGTGTTCATCAAAATGTCAGTTACAAATCCATGTTAAGAGCTTGTTTGAGCTATGAAGGTCACAACACTTAGTTTAAAAAAACATCAATAATCAATATAAAATAATAATAAAAAATATTTAATAAGAATTATTTGAAAGAATCATGATTACATTCTTAACACTTAGAACACCCTCAGCCTAAATCCTTTGTGAATGTTTGTAGGTCTTCTGTTACCAATTTGTGCATTGGACAGTTTGCAGAACTTTCAATTATATCTGTTACAAAGAAATACTCAAAAGTCCAAAATTTACATAGTATCAAGAATTGGCAGGAGTGAAAGATGATTGATTTAGCTATAGTTCATGGAGGTTGGACTCCCTCTGGATAGTTACATGCTACAATAATTTATTAGCATGTGTAGAGCAAGTTTAGCCTAGGTAGTCCAGTACTAATTACAGTTTTGTTCTGAGATTAGTCTGTGATTTTGAAATCAATGGGGCAGTTAGTGGAGTTCAAAAAGAATTTTCTTTTTATTTCCATTAATTGACAGCATATGTCATGAATAAGACAATTGATAGTGTTTTTGATATTTGATATTTTTGCTGTCAAAAACAGATTTTCATCTGTGAAAAGAAATGGTATGTCCTACTTTTCATTGAAAGCATTTATATTGCCCAACTTTAATCTTCACCAGCAAAGTGAACTACACATCAATATAGTTGGTGTAAAATACTCTTACAGCATCCTCCCTCTCTTTTTCCACCCATTTTAAAACTATAAAGAGGAGGATCCTGACAATAGACAATCATGAATGCTGTTCCTAGAAGAGAAAATCTTTCATTAAAAATGAAAATATGCCACTGAAGAAAATTTTAAGTGTAATTATTGAATTTATTTTCTAATGGAAAGAAATAAAAAAGGAAGGAGAAAGGCATAGTATACAAAGATATCATAGTAAGATTAGAATTTGGGCTTTGCCACTTATGCTTGTGGGTGCTGTGAGATTTTCAGAGGAGAGTTTTACTGCTTACTAAAGTCATATGGAATAGATAAGAAAGGAAAGCAGAGGGGTTTTTTTATACAGGATTGCTTGTCTAGCTAAGATTGTGTTTAACCCAGATAGAAGAATATCTTGGGATGAAACCAAGACTGTGTTTTTATTCATGTGCCAATAGATATCAATTATTCAGCATTTAGAAATTCTCAAACAACGTTAAGTCTGGAGCCTAGATAAAGAAAGCTTTAAGCTGTAAGACTGAATTCAAATGAGTAGCTTAATATTTAGTTGTAAAACTTCAGAACAGCTGATGCTGTACATTAATATATTACCCTTTAATTCCTTACAGACTCAATACAGATCATGAATGGATGACAACTGAAAATGAGACTCATAAATTCAAGCTAGTCAAGCCTTATATTTTTCCTTTGATTTTTCATATCAGCCATTGTGAAAGAATTAGCAATCTGTCTTCAGAAGAAGTTCAGGACTAGAGAGACGCAAGCCAAGGCAGGTAAGAAGTGAACTGCCAGCAGTTCTCTGGAGATACGTGCGCACCTGCTCTTGTTACCTCCGGTCCAAGGCAGGATTATTAGCATCTCGGTTTCCTGAGCACTATATTCACTCATACATTATTGAGAGGAGAAGAAAAGATGCACATATGTAGAGGGGTTTGAATCTCTTTCAATTACTTAGCAATATCAAATAGCTACCTGGAATCATAGAGAACAATTTAGAATAAGAAAATAAGGAAACACATGAATTTGCTGTCAAGATGAAGAAAAGGAAATACATTTGTAAGACCCAGATGTAGAGAATCAGAGCACATACCAAGCTTGCAGCAGTGACAAGTTACATTAGTTGCTAAGTAGGACCATTTGGTCAAGTCCATGGCTTGCTGAAATACTTCTTAAGTAATATAATGCTGGATAAGAAATTGCTGCTGATTTCTGATGTTCTTTATTTTTCCTTCCTTTATTTTGTGCTTTTATGCTTTCCCTCCAATGTTGAACATAGTTGTTGAAATATATGGAACTTGATGAAAGGAAAGTTTAGAAAGGAAATGCAAATTCAATGAGCCCGTTTGAAATGTATGTCTTGAAAAAAAGAAAGTATTTTATTTTGAAGACTGTAACTTAAAAGTTTAAACATGTTAAGGACAGTATGCCATTCACTTTCTCTAGTAACACAAATAAGAAATATTAATGATTCTAAAAAAAAAAAAAGATGAAGAAACATTTCACCATGATAATTCTCTTTTTTTTTTTCTCTTCAGACTGAACTAATAGTGCTACCTTTAGATGAAGACCTTTTCTTTTTATGTATTTATATGTATGCCCATGTTTTAGAGAAGCATTTAATAATCTTGAATCTGATTAACTGCTAAGCAAACATGAAGCTGAAACATAGCCCAAGCACCACAAAGACAATAGGCTGATACAAAGGCAGAAGGACAAATACAGAAAGAGTAGTGTACAGATCACAGTGAAGCATGAACAAAAATGCTTCAAGTTTTGTGAATAAGGTTAATATGTTAAAATCTACAGCTTATTTTTCATGTAACTCCTCAGTTATCCAAACAAAACAGGCCAGAGATGGCATAGACCACATACACTCTCCAAACCACCACTTTCTGGTAGGTTTTTTGGTCCATGATTTCTGAGAAACCTTCCCAGTCATGTTCTACTATTGGACTTGTTTATCTGAAAAATGTGAGATGATTCTACAGTAAAATTTTAAGCTATTTTTCTCTTCATAATCCTAAAATGTAGGAGGTATGAGGTTTGATTTGTCATATTTGAGATCATAATCCAAACGGAACAATGGAATGAAAGAAACAATAATTGCCTGGAAGATACAGTTATAGCTACCTAGTTAGAGGAAAAATAGAGATTTTGGAAATATAGTCTAGCTGGAATCTGACAGAGTTTGGCTGTTCATGTTGATAACACTCAGTCATTAGCAGATAGAGAGGAAACATTTCTTTTAAACTAGAAGTCAGATTGTCCTGGAATTCCTATATTGAATTTCTTGTTTGTTACTAATGAAAGGAAACTTTTATTTTTATCATATCTATTGGTAGATCCTGTGGCTGAGAACTGTAAAGAACTTGGCAAACAGAAGCAAACAAGCAAGTACTAGGAAAAAAACAACCCCCAAAAAACCACCCACACAAAAATATAGAGTAATATTTATATGTGTTAATCTTAGAGTTTATCTGATTTTTCACTTCTGCTTACTTTACTTTTAAGTACATTTTTCAACCTTGATAAATGATGAGGGGGAAAAAAAGCCTATATGGCTTGGGATAAAGATCTTTTCCCAGAAACATAGGAATTCAAACAGCTCATTTATTCTTCTCTCTTATGTTATCAGAAGCAGACTATAAAACAGGAAAATACTTACAAATAAAATAAAAATATTTGTATTGAAAAGAGTGCCTTAAAATACTAAATACTTTTAGTAGCATAAAATCTTTCTTTATCTCAAATGGCCTGTGAAATATTTCAAATTTAACTTCTCTTTGTGCCAGAATGTTAAACGTTGTTTTCTCAGATAAATCACTTGTACTCATTCAGAATAGACTTTTTCATTTATTTTATTTCTACAACTTTTCTTTATATTTTTTTCCCCCAGGTAGAGTTTAAATCCGTGCCACTTCTGGAAAGTTAAATTTGCATTTAAGAGTTTAGGACACTCAAAGTAGTGTCCACACCCTCTGGTTTCAAGAAAAGTTCAGGGATGGAGCTTTCACCATTTATCTAAACTCTTAAGGTCATGTTCAACTATTTGAAAGAAGTATAATTTTGTTCAGGAAACTCACAGTAAAATATAAAATGAAGCAATTTAGCTGGAGTATTTACATAACAAATGTTCTCCTAGAGATTTTCATTTTTTGAAGTCCTAAAGAGATGACTTCTGTCTGGAAAAGGCTGCCTATGCACAACTACATGTGACAACTGAGAAAAGAGGAACCTTTTAATACAGGCTGGCGGAGTTACCAGAGGAAAGTGAGAACTAAGGGACTGTAGACTCAAAATGTAACTCCAAAGATTATATTTCAAGAAATATGTGGATCAAGAACACAAAAAGACCCCAAACTCAAACAACCTCTAGAATGTATAACTGCACTAAAGTTTTCTTATAAGAAGAGTTCAGAAGAGACTAATGAGCAAGGGATGTAGGATGGAGTCACAGAATGTGCCTCTGGGCACATTACTCTGATTCTGCTACTGCTGCTTAATGCTAATATGTGGGGAGAAGCTGAGTTCTACCAGATCCTTCTGCTGCTATTGTAGTGGTGTCTCTTTAGTCTCAATGCTAGTGATTCCAAATGTACAAGAGGAAAAGACACTAATGAGAAATAGTAAAAATTAATTAAAAGGTCAATTAACTTCTATTTGTGTACATAAGAATATGATTTTTTTAAATGAAGTACCATGAAGTAACAGAACTAGTGATAAGTTTTATATTCTACCATAAAAATAGAAATTATTTAGTGAAATTCTTTCACTAAAAGAAAATTACTTTTTTTTTTCTGATGGATCATGTGATTTTACTGCACTGAATTTACTAATAGTAAGGGAGTTCTTGCTACACTGTATGATAGAGCAATATTCAGTTGGCACATTTGAATAAAGAAAATAAAATAAATTTAGTATATTTAATGAGGTACAGATTTAATACTACTCTGAGATTTTAATTTCAATAATAGTTTCATAATGTATAGGTAGAATATGGGTCAGAAGAACAAAAGAAATTAAATGTATCATGATAATATCACCTGTAAATCTGCAATATATGTGTGACTATATAAATATGTAAAAAGTCTTTGAATCTATCAGAAGGAGTTGAATCAATGGCTCATATTTCAGATTGGCTAAACCCCATATATACAAACTGTAACAAGAAAATATTAACAAATGTGTTCCAAACAGAACATGTGTTGTCCTTGTCATGGCTCTCAGAAACTCTTGATGAGCTTCTCTTTCCAAGATATATAAAATTTGAAGGAACAGGTAATAGAAGAACCAGGCAGACACAGAAGCCATCTGGACCCAAGGCAGTAGAAAACAGAAGGATAAAACGTCAAGCTAAATCCAGGCAGGTAACAAATATTCTGAGTCTAACATCATTATGTTAATTAATAAGAGTGTAGAGAGAAAAGAGCAGTTATCACTGTGGTGAAGTGGGGAGAAGTTAACTAGGGGGGCAGTGGTAAGGTCATTAGCTCTTGTGCAAAAGAGGGAAGAAGCAAGCACTTATGGCCTGTGAAACAGCAATACATTAGCAGGAGCTGAGATGTGGGGTAAATTTCAGGGGACCGTAAAACTAATGTTCTGAGAGTCCAATTTTCATGTAGAAATGTGTATAACACAAGCCTGTAAGTATTTCCTTCGTTGTCTGGTTAGGTGTGCTCATAAGCTAATACCTTTACATTGCCCGTGGAATAGAAACAAGATTTTTAAACACTGATTTTATATTGCGTGTATCACTGCATTATCACATAATGAGATTCCATACAGCAGATGGTTCTATATTTCACAAGGAATATATTGTCTCCACCAAATTACTGCAAGTTACTTCCAAAACAATTTTAACTCCCATTAATAAAACTGATTTAATGTATTCTGTATTTATGCTCTTTTTGGGAGACCCATCAGATTTAAATGTTTGACTCATATATAAGTCTAAGTGTTAAAACATTATTATCTGTCCTGGGTGATAAAGTGAAGCAGTTTACAAAGTAAATGGCAGCTACAGCCACTCTAGCAGTCAGCTAATAGTATGAACATATTTAGGGGCATGGCATCGTTTCCCAGAATGTGACACAGAAGAACGAAGTTCTCTTGGAGACCACAATCAGCTGTTTATTAGTGTCAGAACAGTGCATAACAATGTGACTTTGTTTATTCCAGAAGTGCCTTTGTACTGTACAAGCATTGCATAATGTTATTTGACAATGAAGAACTTAATATTTTGCCTGACTACAGCTACAGAACTTTTAAATCAAAGTACTTCAGTCTTGAAAATGAAACAAAAGTGATGTGAATGATTCTACCCTAATGAAGTGCAGGGCTTCTCTTGGGAATAAAAATATGATAATTCATATAACTGAAGCATTCCATGTAAATTGTCAGCCATTCAAATTAAAGAAGTAACTAATGAATGACTGCATGAAAGATTGCATAGTGATTAGCAGCACAATATTTAATATCAACTGATGTTATCAATCATTTCCCACTGTAATTACTCAGGGTGTTGAATAGAAAATTGCTTTTAAAGAACATTTCAATAAATGAAGTAGTAATTATTACAGGTAACTTGTAAAAGGGATTGTTGCCACATAGTCAGAAGTGGCCAAAAAATTTTTCCAACCTGGTGAATATTTTTAAGATTTTCTTTTTCTGTACTAAAATGAAACAAGTATTTTCGAAAAATTCATATGCAGCATAAGTGAGAAACACATAGAAAAACATTGCTTAAACTCAAAAAACACCTGATAGTTTGTCAATAATGAACTTGTCAATAATGAAAAACAATTATGTACATGGTTGGCCATGGTTGCATGGCCTAACAGCACGATATTCACTGCCAGACATAGAAATGGAAACATGAGTTGAAAGATTACAAGCACACCGGCCTTTATTTTTGGTAATGCAAAGTTTAGACACATTTTTGGAAAAGTGTTATGTTCTCACCTAAAATTATGCATGTATTTATATATTTATTTATGTTGACAATCTGTGATAACACTATTATATGATTATGTTATTTAATTAATTAGTGCATGCTAACACACTTTTTAAGAAGAGCAACCAGAGCAAGGCTACTTTTCTTCATGCATCAGTAACATGAAGAATTACTTTTCTTGGAGTCTGTGTAATTATACTGATGTAAGACTCTTTGCATGATCTCTCTAAATTTTGCCTTTTGCAGGTGTTCTATTTGATTGAGTTAATCATTAATTAGAACTGGGACTTGAATCTGAATTATCTCAGATGTGTGTAAGTGACCATCAGATTAACAGATATTCTGTACTGACAAATTGGTAAGGGATACATTTCTCCTTGGTTTTGAATTGAAATTTCATTCTCGAGCTGAGATTTTTCACAATATGATTTTAAACCAAACAGATATTTTTGCTTTAAGTTCCAGACTTGACAGCCATCTCTACATGAATTATTTTCTATACATTTTACCTTAACAGTATGTAAGGATGAGGTGAGCGGGACTCTTCTAAATGAGTAGAAAACCACTCTGTTGATTCACTTTCATTTCATGATATTTTTACAGACTATGAAAGTTAATTTGACTCCATGTCCTTGGAATGTGCTATTTGTCTCTCAACTAATTTACTTTTTAATTGCTGTCACAGAATCATAGAACAGTGGAGACCGTAAGGGACCTCCGGAGATCATTTGTCCAAGACCTTTGCTCAAGCAGGGCCACCTAGAACCCAGAACAATGTCCATAGGGTTGTGCATTTTTTCACATATTTTGTCATCTATTTTTAATTCTCTACTTCATTGAGATAAATCTAGGTGCTATTAAGTGTTTGATTTTATTTTTTTCTCCTTATACATTAGTTTCAAGGCCAGACAAATTATTATGAATTAAAAGTATTGAAGTAGAAGAAAATTTATGCTTACTACATCTTGTTTCTGGAACTGTGGTTGTGGAATAGGAGGAACGCTAATACTGACAGCTTTTAAATATTTAACCCAAATAATGTCTAGGTGAAGAGGTTCTTATATTTCTTACATGATCCCTGAAGAGAACAGCTAGCAGGGATTTCAGAATAGAAGCCTAACTCACAAATTCTTATTTTTCTGTGGCCTACAGAAAGACCTTCAGAGGGCTGTCCTAATATGCAGATTTTAATTTGGTCCTCAAACTAGGTGAGGTTAATAACTTCTTTTGTTCTTCAGAAATAAATTCTTGTTTAAGACAGTTTGAGAGGATCAGTTTATGCCTGGCTCATTCCTTTCAATGATTAGGTTTTATTTAAAAAAGTAAAAATGACAAACAAAAGAGAGTATGTTAAGGATACCTGGGATCTTGGTGTCATGCAAAGGAGATATCTAGTTGTAGAGTCTGCAGGAGAAACTTTTTTCTGAGTGTTTTGCTGCACTTTCTCTAAGTAGTCTGTTACCAGAGAATCTTCTTTTTCAATTTATACACAAAAGCTTTTCCTGAAGTGCTCAGAAACGTATTTTCAGAAAACTGTTAGCTGAGTCAGGAAGGCAGCTAAGCTAGCCAGGACAAGAGCAAGACATAGAAAAACCCAGAAAGACTAAAGAGATTTAAGCTAGTGTTCCCTATTCAGACCCAAGACCATACAACTTTCTCACAAGTCTCAGCTGGGAATCCTTTCCTACAGTTAGGTGTATAAAGTAAATCATTCACTACAGCAAGTCACGCCCTAGTAACTGAACATAAGCCTTTATCCTAAAGCAAGGATTGGTAGAAAACAGAAGCCTAAAAGACTGCCTATGCTGATTCATTTGAACCAAACCAAACAAAAAAAACCCCAACTAAACCAAAGGGGGAGGAAAAAATCAAAAGAACAAAAAATGAGCAGTCTAGATTAGCTCTTGTTTATGCCACTTCATGCTACCCTACTCTGTAGTACATATGTCTTGAAGATGGTTAAATGGAGTAATCATAAAGAACTCAGTCAGGAAACATTTGAACAGGGTTCATGATCAGGGATTTAGTGCTCCAGCTCCAGTGCTTCAGCTTCAGCTTTACTCAAGGTCTTTTTTCAGTAGAGAAACAGTCAGAATCAAAACGGACATGACTGCAAGAACTTTCATCTCTGAAAATGTAGCTGTCGCACACCATGATTCAGAGTAGGAGTCTTGAAATGCTTGCTATCTCTGTAATAGCTGTATATGTATAAGTTATTCAATTGATTCATTACAAAGAAATACGAGTAACTCCAGTGGTGGGATGCAGTCATCAGTTTTGTAAAATGTCAGCTATGAATTAAGATGCCTACAAGCAGTAGGGAGGTGCTGGACTACTTTTAAGGCTCCAGACCTCCTGTTTCCTGTGAGTTGACCACAGAGAAACAAAAAGCACCCTAGTGAGGAGTGATTCCTGTTCTTGATACTCCTGATGACCTCCTTGACAGGTAATGATCAAAATTTACTCTTCATCAAATTAGATTGAAAGCCCAGACTAATTCTGAAACAGATAAATGACTTGTCTATGAATGTGGTGTAACTCTCTTGGCAAGTCTTGTGCTACTGTTGCCTTGAGTTGTGTTTCTAAGCATAACAAATGGAAATTGCTTTATTAATTTTATTAAAAATATGAGTGAAAAAGGCATGTTCAATACCTGCTAAAATGTTCTACAGCCTTCCTTCTCCCTTGCCACAAGCAGATATTTGGTTGTTTCTTAGCTGAAAAGTGTATAATAGATTTCTGCTACCCCTCCAAATCAGGCCTTCTCTCCTGCCCAAAAAAGCTCAGTGCCCTTTGCTGTAGAAATTCTTGGTAGACCATTGCTACAAAATCCCCAAATGATCAGAGGTTTAAAATAAAATCTGATTTTTTTTTTTGGTATTTCTTTTTTCTTTTTTTTTTTCTTTTTTTTCTCCCCCTTTTTAACACGAATAATTTCAGAGTGATGATTTATAGTATGGATTTGCTAACAGTTGTGTCAATACAAATAAGGAAGCAGCAAACTGTAATATTCAACTCCAAATGACCAGACAGAAAGAGACAAAATTGGAACTCTGACATAGTCCTTTTGCTAGAGGAAATATATCACTGAAATTTACCCTTACTGCATTAAAGCCCCAGGATGAGATGACACAGTGGTGCTGAATGAATGGCTGCAAGAGAGCATATGTAAACACTCTGCTCTGGTACATGAGGCATTGCTTCGTGTTTTGCAGCATAATGCATACAAATTCATATCTAGTCAGTTTACTGACAGTAAACTGGAAAACAAAACAAAACCCACAGCCTTTAGTAGCAATTCCTGAAAAGAAAGAAAAAAAATCCTCAGAGTAGACTGTCAGTTTACATTGCAATCTTAATAAAAAAGAACAGATGAATCAGGCCTCAAAGTAATAACCATGTCAGAAACTGCATTGTAAACCCATATCACAGAATTATTTTGATTTATGTTTGTAGTATAGATAGAAACACCAGAGAGAGTGTACAATGAAATTTTAGCAGAACAGTCTCAGAATTTGATCTCTGTACAGTTTGCTACTCAAAACTCTTGCTCAAGAGGGCTATAAACCTACTTTAAGGGAAGTTACTAATTTGTCTACTGTGTGTTGAGTCACCTAATTGTTGTTTATGTTGATGTAATTGCTACCATAAAAGTAGTAAAATGAACTAAGCTAGATTTTCAGAGCTATAGAATGATACCCTTGTTAAATTAAGAGATGATCACTGAATACAATCTGATTGGCTATTAAGACATTTCCCAATGTTAATTCTGCATAATAAAGCATGTTTTACATCATGTAAGAGAGAGCACAGATGGAACGATGCCAAAAATGTACAGAGCTGTTGGAAGTTTGATTACCCAATGTGTCCCTTCTTTACCATTTTCTGATTTCTTTGTTTATACTTTTGGCTCTTTATAGAATTTCAGAATCAAGCAGCTTTGAAGAAAAAGTCTAATGCTTACAGCAAAGTGATGGAGAGAAGAAATACCCAAATTCTATTAAGTATTTGAATAACTCTTGGTGTGACTTTTTGTTACTAAAACAACTTCTCTGTGCTTCAGTTTCCATATTTGCAAAATTATAATTCCTCTTCTTCACAGCATGTTCTGAGTTTAAAGCTTTACCTTTTTTACTGACTGTCATGTGAGGATCCTGAAATGCCATTTGAATATTGAAAAAAAAGTTTCAATGCTGAATAAAACAGCTGTGTTCCCCCCAGGAGAGAGATATGATGTAGTACTTGTAGACATGCATGGTGCATAACAAAAACTGAATCACACATTGCAATAAGCAAGTGATGAGAGGTAGAACAAACTCTTAAGGAAAAGTTTAGAAAAGGTCAGAAAAAAATACTGCATCTCATAAGGAGAAGACCTGTTTCAAAACAAACAAACAATAAAACAAAAAGTCTGGAAGACTGGCTAAAGAATAGAAAAAAGAAGAGTATACCAAGAAAATACTTATAAGGTACTGGTAGAAAATGGCCAAAAAAAAAGATGTTCAGGTTCTGCTAAATTAATGTTGAGGGCGAACCTTTCAGTTTTCTGTGGAAAAATAAAGAGCTAGAATAAAAATACCAGCAGACAAAATTGT
This sequence comes from Pachyramphus minor, assembly GCA_013397135.1. Lineage (NCBI taxonomy): Eukaryota > Metazoa > Chordata > Aves > Passeriformes > Tyrannidae > Pachyramphus > Pachyramphus minor. The sequence continues at coordinate 201,055 of VYXB01002877.1, read as the reverse complement.
CTTTAAAAATAAATTACTTTATGCTGATTTGTGTATCAGCATTCTATCAAGTTCCAAAATTACATACAAAAGAGAAAATTAAAGTTGAGATGCTAATATTTGCTTACCCTTGCTACAGAGCTGTGGCTGTCTGTCTTGATGTCTCAGTCTCTTTTATATAGTATCATTGTTAATCATTGTTTTATATTCTCTGGAGTGATGAAGGGGCTTCCTGAGTTTTGCTTTTAAAATATATAAATAAATATAGTTTCATAAAATAGGAACTATTATTGAATATTCTTCCCTTGCTATGTAGAAGAGAATGGTCAAATTAGTATGCGTGTTTTTAGGAACTTATGAATTTATATATGAAGAATTCAGGGGATTCCTTGTTACCTCTGCATTTTACCTCCAATACTACAGGGTTCTACAAGACAAAAGTATGAAAAAAAGGATGCTACATGGATTCCTTTCTTAATTACTAGGAAAAGTGAAAATTGTTCAACTGGGAATCACTAGGGTCTTGGAGGAGGAGATGCTGAATCAACCCTGTATTTACACTGTTCTCTTTTCCTCTGAGATTTGTTCCCTTAACACATCTCATTGAATTGTTCATTCAACACTACTTGTAATCATATGGTAGTTCTGTGTACAATTACAGTTACCATTTTACATATCATCAAGTTTATATATCATCAAATTCTTCCTCTTATAACACCCATGCTGTCACTTTAAATGTAATGAAATGCCTCAAAAGGCTCACATGTCATTATGGCATCACTGACCACATGCATTAATTTTAGCATGAATGGCTCTGTGACCTTAATATTTTGTGAGCAAAATGCATTTCTTCCCTACAGTTTGGACTGGAATCAGACTCACCATTTTGTAACAGCGTCTTCCTTTTGCTAGAAAACAATGACTTTGAATTTTCATACTAAATAATATACATTTTATTACTTACAGTGATGAATATTCTTTCAAGCATTAGTTAGATACTCAAAACCTAGATGTCTAGGTTATTGCATATATTTTAAGAGGAAGTATATCTTACACAAGTTTTACTAAAACCCTGTTAACAACATTTCATTGTTGAGATTTTACAAATTGAGAGATAAAGAAAGAAGCAGGCAGATGGACAGACAGACAGACAGCAAAACGTTTCAGGACCAATACAAGGAACATCTTGAGCTCTAAATTTTAAAGATCTCTGCCTCTTGAATACTGTAAAGAAGACATAACACAATTAAAATCAACCAAACTGGATAAAAAGAAAACAAAAGAATCAAAAGGAAAACTGAATTTATCATAGAATCATAGAAACAATTGGGTTGGAAAAGACCTCAGAAATCATCAAGTCCAACCCTTGCTCCAACTCCAGTCCATTTACTAGATCATGGCACTAAGTGCCATGTCCAATCTCAGTTTAAAAACCTCCAGGGACAGTGAATCCATCACCTCCCTGGGCAGGCCAATCCAATGCCTGACCACTCTCTCGGTAAAGAATTTCTTTCTAATATCCAGCCTAAATTTCCCCTGGCAGAGCTTAAGCCCATGCCCCCTTGTCCTATTGTTGCTTGGGAGACGAGACCAATCCCTACCTGGCTATAACTTCCCTTCAGGTAGTTACAGAAAGTGATGAGGTCACCTCTAAACCTCCTCTTCTCCAGACTAAACAACCTCAGCTCCCTCAGCCTCTCCCCATAGGTCTTGTGTTCCAGTCCCTTCACCAGTCTTGTTGTTCTTCTCTGGACCTACTCCACCACTTCAATATCTTTCCTGAACTGAGAGGCCCAGAACTGAAAACAACACTCCAGGTGTGGCCTCACCAATGGAGAGTACAGGGGAAGGATCACTTCCCTTATCCTCCTGACCACGTTATTTTTGATACAGGCCAGGATACCATTGGCCTTCTTGACCACCTGGGCACGCTGCTGGCTCATGTTGAGTTTCCTGTCAATTAGTACCCCAGGTCCCTTTCTGCCTGGCTGCTCTCCAGCCACTCTGTGCCCAGCCTGTAGTGCTGCAGGGGGTTGTTGTGGCCAAAGTGCAGGACTCAGCACTTGGCCTTGTTGGATTTCATCCCATTGGAATCAGCCCATCTCTCCAGTCTATCCAGGTCCCTCTGCAGAGCCCTCCTGCCTTCCAGCAAGTGGACACTCCCTCCCAACTTGGTGTCATCAGTAAATTTGCTGATGATGGTCTCAATCCCCTCATCTAAATCATCAATAAAGATGTTAAACAGAACTGGACCCAACACTGATCCCTGGGGGACATCACTAATGACCGGCTGCCAGCTGGATGCAGCCCCGTTCACCAGCACTCTCTGGGCCCGGCCCTCCAGCCAGTTTTAACCCAGCACAGAGTGCCCCTGTCCAAGCCATGGGCTGCCAGCTTTTCCAGGAGTATATTATGGGAGACAGTGTCAAAGGCTTTGCTGATTATGATAATGTCTGTAGGTGTAAAACCTCCTCTTTACCAATGCTGCACATCCATCTAAGTACAGCAGTAAATAACAGCCATTAGCAAAAAAAAAACCCCAAAAGTCAGACCATATCAATTAAGCTCTCACTGTGCACTTCTGTAGTAAGGAATGCTTAATATAGATAAATTGTAAAGTGAATGCATGTTTGACATCTTTTGGTCCTTTTCCTTTGAAATATGCACTTAAATGTTAATATTAGATTCCATAAACAAAGGGCACCCAAAACAAAGATGAAAGAACATAAAAGGCCCGAAGTTGACAGTATAAGTACCAAATCTGCTGGAGCACAGCAGTTATAGAAACATAAAACATGTTGAAAACATAATAATTATAGCTGGTTAGAGATCAAAGAGATATGTGCAATAAAAGCAAACATAAACTATCAGATAAGACACATTAAAAAAGGAATTCTGCTGTAAATTTGAATAATAGCTATGGGATAATATTTAGCTGACATTATTCAATTAAAAATAAAATGGTTTTATGTCATCGATTTTTTTGTTTATTTTCTCACTTCAGTTTTAAAATTAAGCTATTATGTGTTGAGTATGAACATATTTTAGATTTATATAGGTTTTATGATTTGAGTATATATGTGTAATCACATTCACGCACATGTATATGCATATATATGCACGTGCATGAACACGTATATATACACATATTTGTAGGTGTACATGTGAATATTCCTAAATTGTTTAAATGGAGATTTTATATGACATATAACTGTTAACATCTGGGAAAAATATTCCTTATCCTCCAGAAGATCAGTCTTAACTATTCTTAGATTGTCCATAAATTGATGTTATGGAAGTACGATACTTAAAATCTCAACAAAACAGGGCCCCTGAAAGGTGAGATATACCTATTACAAAGCAAGTTTAATGAAATTCATGTTTTGCTTTTTTTCTTGAGGAGATATACTGCATGACAGAATTTGCCAGAATGTCCAGGGTAATAGATTTCACCAACACAGAGTCTAACTCAGAAAGTATTGAACATCAAGTGAATGTCTCCTAAGTTTAGAAATCATTCCAAAACCAAAATGAACTACACAGAAGAAATGTCTATTTGCATCCACTAGCTATATAAAAGGTCTTACAGTGATCATCTTGTTACAAGAGTCTAGATTCAACCCTTTGCACCCCAGCTGTATGCAAACTAAGCTGACCTGTTGAGAATAATGACACCCTGTTGATTTTCTTATAGAAACCACTAACATAAATGTGACAGGGTTGAGATACACCACCGTGTGATTGAACTTGGAGTATGGTTCATGACTCTCTGATGGTTCTTGCCTTTTTTGGCAGCAGGAAAAGAATGTAGGATCATACAGTATCAGCAGAAAGGTTTTCAGATGTTGCTGAGAGAAAAGGATGTTTCCTCGAAGCTTTGTCTAGTAAATCAGTTACAAGATTAGGATATTAAGTTACCAAACATTTGAAATTTTTTTAATGAGGACCCGAGGAAAGAGAGAAAGATAATATGGACATACCTTGTCATAACTTTGAGTTATGACAAAAATATTTTTTGTTCAGTTTTTCAAACTCAGAGATATAGGGAAGGTTAAAAATCAGAATCACTTGTAACTTAACTTACATCCTTGAAGCTAAATTTTCCTAATTTTTTTTTTTGTTAAATTATTTGTACGGTTGTTTTCAATTTCAGTTATTCAGATTGTTTTAATGTGATAAAATAATTTTAAAAAAAATATTGCCAGCAAATACCAGTAATCATTGATAACAAACTTATTTTAGGATTATGCATTTCTTTGGAAAGCCTGTGTAGAAAGTACTTCTTTTCCTATTAACTCCACCTTAGAAATTGTATTCTCTTATCCTGCCATTGAGACCCCTCTGTTTTGCTTTGATCCCAAGCCTCCCAAGGAGGTAGAAACCAAGTTTAAAGATTGTCCTTTGGCAAAAAATCTGAAAAACAACACAAGAAATCTGCAAATTCTTGACATACCAATATCAAGAACTACAGAGGATTGAGTAGCTAAGAAGTTTCCTAATAATTCCTAATATTTTAGGATTTCCCATTGTCAGATTATTTACTTCTTCTTTTTATATCGAATATTCAGAGTTCTATCGTGCGACATGTAAACAAGTTATCATCAGAAGCAAAGCATCACGAATTAGGGAGCTCTTCTTTTATTTTTTTCTTTTTTCTCTGCCTTCTACTTCCTTGGGAGCTATTTCTTATATTTGAAAATATGATTTTGCTTGATTTGAAAATATGATTCCAAACACATGCATACTTTGAAGTACTACTACTATAATTGGAAATTGGTTTTTTGCCTTATCACACACACTAATTTCAATATCCTTTTTTTTTCCCTGCAAAGCCTAAGGTTAGTTCCTTTTCCTTCCCTCCCTTTGCTATATTCTTTAAGTGGTTTGTGGGAATGCTTATTGTTTATGATTTAAAATGCAGAAGTTCAGTCACAGCGCTCAAAATATACAGTTATGTCACATTTGAAGAAGATATTATAAGAGCCACAAGCTGCAATGTAAATCCTGCAGGAACGGGGAGCTGTTACAAAACCAAACCTAACTGACAGCATCTGAGCCATATTCAGAGTATGCAGCCACCTCCTATCATCCACACAGACACACATATATTTGCTATTCCCAGAACTGTATGATCTGATAGGTGTATGCACCCTCATCGATTTCACACAGATGAACAGAGATTAAAGTAACCTTGGGTATTTGATAGTGAGCCCAGGAAATGACCAGTAATAGGAAGCTGAGATGGGGATGAGCATGATATAAAACTGGGAAGAGTGGTTGATACAACGGGGGTTTGTGCTGTAGTTCAGAGGGTCCTCAACAGATCTTCAGTCTTCATGGAGTTCAACAAAAACTCCAAAGTCCTGTAACTGTGGAGAAATAATTCCAGGTGTAAGTCCATATTGGGGGACACCAATCTGGAAAGTTGCATTGCAGAAGAATTTTGTCCTGATGGACACCAAGCTGAACATACACCAGCAATGTGCCACTGATGCAAAGAAGGCCAATGGTATCCTGGGATTCATTAAAAGGAGAGTTACCATCAGGTGGATCATCTTCTGGTGATTCTTCCCTTCTCCTCAGCACTGTTGAGGCCACACTTGGAGTAATCTGTTCAGCCCTAGGCTTACCACTACAGGAGAGACATGGAAAGGTTGAGATATCTGGAACTGTTCAGGCTAGAGCAGAGGAAGCACAGGCTGAGTCTGAAGGGAGAGTCTAAAGAAGGTGGATCTAGGCTCTTCTCAGTGATGCCCATTACCAAGACAAGAAGTGTTGGATGTAAACTGAAACCTGAGGTTCCATCTGAACATGAGGAAACAATTTTTTTCTATTGTGAGTGTGACCAAGCACTGGTACAACTTTCCCAGGGAATTTATGGATTCTCCATCCTTGGAAATATTAAAAATGCTGTCTGGACAGGATCCTAGGCAACTGGCTCAAAGTGACCCTGCTTGAGCAGAGAGGCTGGACCAGATAACCTCCAGAGATGCCATCCTACCTTAAACATTTTGTAGTTTGTGATCTATTAATTAGGTTTCCAGTGATGTTCTTATTTAGGGTTCAACTACTTTTTTAATGAGATAGCATTTAATAAGCATATTGATGAGTGATATGAGGAAGTGTTTAAATTTTGGAGAATATAATATGTACTCTAAGAAGGATGTGAAATATAGCATTACTGAGTAGGGATTGTATGTCCAATTGTGTGATTTCCCACAGTGTATGGTATGTCAGTGGTGGGCATAACACAGGTTACCTTTCTGCAAAATGTTTTCAGTGGTGGTCAGTGACTGATTAATAACTAATATTAAAGCAATAATATAGTAATGCTTTTGACTAGCAGGGCTTATCACCACTTAAGGAGACTCAAAGTTGAGCAAGTGAAAATTATTCCTGTATTTGTTCATGTATTGTTGAAAACTGTGCTAATGAGGTCTGCTGGTATCAACAAGATAAAAAGGACTGAAAGAATATATAGTGTTATTGGGAATCATATATTTCTTTGAAGTATCTTGCTGCTTAATTTGAAAGTACTAGGAAAGAAAATTGTTAGCAAAAGAAAAACAAAACAAAAAAAATGCAAACAAACAAAAAACCAGAAAGCCCTTGAATTAGTATCTGGTCTTTGATGTATATGTGCTAGAAAATAAAGAATATGTGAAATATGCTTACAGATTTTAAATCAAAGACCACTACAATCAGTCAGTTTCACCTGCGGTTTAGTGCCATAATTGGAGAAATATTTTACTGTTATTAAGTGTATCTTCCTCTATAACATGTATAGAAAAAATATTGGAGTGAAAACTTGGTATTTTAGGAATAAGAAGTTTTTATATAAAATCTCATTCTCAAGTATGATTATTGTTACATGTATTTTTCACTAGCAAATTGTACCCTTAAACTTGAGGAACAATTTTTAGTGGGAAATAAAAGACATTGACTTGATAGTCAACACAGTAAGTGACAGATCTAATATTGCCTTTTGACTGTTAAATGCTATGACACTTTTGAAATTCCGATGAATTTTTCCCATTGGAAAGACACAAAAGAAAGTGAAAATTAAAATTAAAGACAGGTAAGAATTAGAATCTACTGAACTTAATTTAGAAGAAAGGCTTTTGTAATGTATAGTGTATTCTATACAAAAATACTTGGTAAACTGTAGTCAGAATGAGTATACAAATAACTACACTAATTGTTTAGTGTTAGAATACAACAATAATAAAATAATTATTAAACAGTAATAAAATAATATTTTTTTCATCATGTTATGGCTTAACCCCAGCCAGCAGCCAAGTACCACAGAGCTGCTCGCTCACTCTCTTACCAACAGGATCAGAGAGTTGGTAGGATAGAATCCTGAAAACTCCCGGGTTGAGATAAAGACCGTCTAATAGAGAAATCAAAAGCTGCACACACAAGTAAAGAAAAACAAAGAATTAATTCACTCCTTCCCCTGTGCACGCAGGTGTTCGGCCATTCTCAGGAGAGCAGGACCCAATCACGCACAGTGGTTACTCGGGAAGACAAATGTCAAATCTCCCCTTCCTCCTTCTTCTTCAGCTTTATATCCTACCTATCATGTCATCTGGTATGGAATATCCATTTGGTCAGTTGAGGTCACCTGTCCTGGCTGTGTCTCTTCCCAGACTCCCAACTTCCTTGCCAGAGTGTGGAATATGAAAAGCAGAAAAGGTCTTAGTTCTGTGTAAGCCCTGCTCAGCAACAACAAAAACATCTCTATATTGTCAGTCCTGTGTTCAGTATAAATCCAAAATATAGCCCCATACTAACCACTGTGAAAAAAGTTGACTCTACCCCAGCTGAAACCAGCATACATAATTTAAAATATTTGCCTAGCAAATTCTGTCACAACATGTGAAGGGATAAGGACATGTAAAAGTCCTCAAAATCACAACATGAGAGGTAAAAGTCTGAAACATTTCAGAGTAACTGCCAAAAATAGATTTCATTATCCTTCCTCATGAAATATAAGTTTATAAGGCTGTAGCTACATTCCCCTCAAAGATCTGCCCATAAATGGTGTAAACAAGAAAACAGAAAAAAAAGTTTTTGAAAGAAATTATGACTTTTTAATGAATTAATGATCCATTGATTAATTAATCAATGGATTAATTAGCTAGAAATAGACTGGCTGAATTAGATGCGGTTTTGAGTAAGAATAACAAAGTATTTCCTACTAGCACACCTGGAAAATAGACTGAAATTTAAAATGGGTCGTACTTGGCCCAGAATACCTGTTTCCATTACATTTATTTTCAACTTCTGTTTAGTCAGTATCCTGAAATTGTCAGAAAAGTTTAGAATATGCTGTAAATAACAACCAGGAAGTTCTGAAACTGGTGTCACATTTGCCTGTTATATGCTATGCTTTTCTGATAACAGAAGAGGAGTTGATAGCATCTCATGTATTTCTTGGTTGCTGGATGACATTAATTTATACTATTTTTTTGGTAGTAAGTCTGTGTATAGTGGTTCACTAGAGAGACAAAGAATTATTTATGGACTATAAAATGTGAAGTTGCTAGAGAAGTCAAATTGTTCCTTTAAACTTCTGGTCTTGAGGACCTAGCTACTCATACACTCAGTAAAGGGGAAGGGCAAGACAATTATTTCACTGTAATATGAATTCAAATCAAATAAATGTAATGCATTTTTTAATTCCAGTTTTGCAGGGGTAACTCATGTGTGTCCAAAAGAGTAAGTTGGAAAAGTTTATGTGTGAAAAATGCTGTCTTCTACAAAGCAATCTTTTATTCCACCTTCGTGTGGAACTGCTTTTAATACTGCTTTTCATGAAAAATTTGTTAGCAACTCTGTCTTACAAGCAGAACGAAAATTGCCAGTCCAAATAGAGAATCAACCTTGGAAAAACAAACCCAAACGAGTGGGTAGGGCAGTGAACACTTAGTAGGAAATATGACACTTTTAATTCAAATTTCTGCTCTGTCTAGTGCAAATCTGTGGCTTGAATCTTTGTCTTCTACATTGCAGATGAGTGTCTTAACTCAGTTTTAAAAGCCTGTTGGAGTTTTGCTTCTTTCTCACCAGAGAAAAAGAGTGCAAAGAGCCCATAATTCTTTAGAGAACTCCACGGTCAAGGTGCAGAAAGTTCTTTGAATGTGTATTACTGCGAAATAACTTGACTGTCTCATTAATACAGGGCCCTATCCTCTGATCAGCCACATGTCTTAGCTTGCTTTTGGGATCTTTTTTTAGACAAAACTAAGTAATGTCTTCCAAGTAAATTAGAGCACAGCTCTGAGAATCTGCTATCTACAGGCAGTGTGGATGATGTTAAACCAACTCTTTCAATTCCTCTTGGCAACTACATCACCAACTCCTATTCCTCTTCCAGCGGCTTCTTAGATAAGCACCATCTATTCCTGAGCGCCATGCCCAAAGACATGCAACATGCTTTTGGAAACATGCTGTAACACATAATTCTGATCATTCTCCATATTTTTCTCATGATCTTTGATTAATACTAACTAAAACAACAACAAAATGCTTTGGGAAATGGAATGCACCATATAACACTCTTTAAGAGACCAAGGGCTTAGTGCTATGCAATACAGTCCATGTACATACAGTGTATGGTGGACTGGCCCTCAGACATAGGACTGTGAACTACTCTGTGGCAAATGAACAGGAGGGCAACAAACACTTCTCAGCAGAGTTTAACTACAGCTGTTGCTTTGCCTGAGTCAGAACAGGGGCTCAAAATTAGTTGTCTTTCATCTCACTTCAAAACACTAGCGACTGTACTAACAACGGGGCACCATTAACTTCATATGAAGGAAAGCTTATGGCTCTGTCTCCCATGTACTTGAGTTCTGAGAGAGTCCAGGCTTAAGACAAACCTCTTTTCCCTATTTATACTGGCACCTGGATGCCTCAGAAAGTATTGTCCAGCACAACTCACAAGTATCTAGTACTCTCCATGTGTCATATAACTGTAAAACCATTGTACCACAGGGAAATTCAAAATAAAGTATTAAAAAAATGTATTTTGCATGAGAAGGTTAATTTAAAGTCCCCAATGTAGAAGCTCCCTTACAGAACTTCTCTTTAATCCCTAGTTCCTGGCTGTTAGTCCTGAAAAGTCAAGGTATGTAAGTGCACTTCTTGCTAACATCGTTTCATTGCCATCATAGGTGGCCAGAGATTACATCCTGAAACAGAACTCCCAGTTGATGATACAAGAATTTTTTTCAGCCACATTAATCACTCTACTGAAGTTTGGCTTGTGATACCTTGCATACAGCAAAATAAATAAACTCACACATCAATAACTCGTTCAACCGCATGGAATTCTACTTACCACATGGAATTCCACTTACCACATGACTGAACATACTATTGATTTTAAATTAATAGCTATCTAGCTTTTTCATCAATGCAACAGTACCAATTTGTTCTATTTCTTTTTTCTTCAGCTGCCAAACTTTTCCTTTTCCTTTATCCTTTCTGCCCAGCTTTAACTGATAAAGTCAAAAGTGGGTGTTTTCCAGGGATACATTCTTTTAGCCAGTGTATGATTTGTATTCAAAAATCCCACGTATGAAAAAACAACCCTTTCTTTATGGCATTCATGGCCACTTATCTGCAGTACAACATGAATAATTTTCTCCAATTCAAATTAATAGGTACAAATAATATGTTGTTGGAAACAAAAAGTCATTGGAAGACATAATCCAATGTAATATTTCTTAACAGTAAAATTTTGTAGTTTAAGGGACTGAATCCAGCAAAGCTCAGGAGTTTCCACTATCTCAGTCACTTAAACTAGACTTACCAGTACACTGTGGAATATACAGTAAGGAATAGCCTTATAGTGGTGAAGAAATGGGGCAGATAACCAGAAGACTTCCCTATTTCTATTTTTTTTTTCTTTTTATGTTTGCAGTCAATATGGAATTCATATAAGGCCAAATGAGTGACTAGACAGTTGTGTTAGAAAAGGGACAAGGAAAGAAGCTTTGTGTTGCAAAAGGTATTGTAGAAAAAAGAGATTAAGAAATAAACACAGACCTTGAGAATAAAATCTTATTTTGCAAAGAGAAGCCCTCTAAGTAATTTTTACAACTGCAGCAGAGAATATTTATACAGTAAATATCATTGTATTTGGAAAGCTTAACATCTGTTATTCTTTCATATTGATTAAAATACTTTAAATATCAGGACTCATGTGACCAAGACAGCATCAGCTTGAGACTGTTGGTCTCTTGCTATTGCTGAATAGTTTGCAGTATTTAAAAAAATAAGAAAGAATTAGGTATTTTTCATGAAAAAATGGCAAATGGAAATAGACAAATGGATTTTGTCAGGAGCAAAAAATATGCAGTCCTTTAAGGCTTCTTTTTTCTTTTTTTTTAAATAATCTGCAAAGATTTAATAATAAAATCGTGATATATTTAAGAAATAGGAATAATTTTCACAATTTCTTAGTTGTCATCTTTAACATTAGAACAAGGGCAATTCTTTTTAGTTGCCTCTATATTTAACTTTTCCTCATCTAACATTTCAAATAAGAAATCTGTTTTGTACTGTAAATCTATTCCAATCCTATGATATTTTCAGACTTTATGCTTATTTTTTTGGTAGGGGATACTTATACCCTTACTGGGTAGATTTAGGAAAGCAATAAAGTATCTGAGATTAAACTAAAGCTGTCAAGTTGATCTGCCACAGAGGTTAAATAGAGTGATGTCTGTAAATCCTAGAGTGGGCATCTCATATTCTAATAGTTGTACTTCCTTCCATGATGAAGTATTATCTCAATGTTTTTTAAGCAGCATCTGTGTGACTGTATTTCATTGTGAAATCCCTAGGACTACTTTAAATCTAGTATATATTGGCAAGTGGATGGCCAGTTGCACCTGCTATTATCCACTGCTCTGGAAAACTAGTTGTTGACTCATCCTGTGTCTTGAGGCCAGAGCTAAACAAAGACTTCAGAAACAGCCAACAGCCACAGGATGGGATTGGTAAGGCAATGCTCCAAACAGACATATTGCTTAAACGATCTTTACTGGAGTGGTACCCATTTCTGTATGGCTTTCACCTGTTGGGTGGAAGGGAGTTGTGGCTGTCCTGAACCACAGTGGCTGCTTCTTGCAGGTATACATTGCAAAACTCCTGTTCTCATGGTCCTCATCATTCTTTCAGAAGACTAATGGAGTACGACACAGAGGAAGACAAGACATGATTTAAAATTAAAAAAAAAAAAAAGTTATCAGACTACTAGAAGTTGATTTAAGGTTGTATTTCCACAGCTTTTCTCTACCACACAGGGGAAAGAAGCCTATGACATTGTGTATGAAAGAGAGAGCAAGGGAGATGACATACTAATCCCTCTTGTAAGCAAAAGAGTAGAAAAGTGTCTAGAGAAGCGATCAAATCTCTGACCAGGAACAAAAGGGAATAAACTGTTCCGTGAAAGAAAATAAAACAGATCAAAAAGAGGAGCAAGTGGTCATGGCTGAGTCTGTTTACTAGTTTACTCCTGGGTTTATACAGCTCTGAGTTAGAAATCCCAGGGAAATATAGGAAACAAGGTTTTACACAACCTGTCCATCCTCTGTTGACATGTTTCTATGAGCTACTGAACGCAGTAATAACAATCAAGTCCTGAAAATTTTGACTTTGATAAACAATAAACACAAAACTGAAAAAAAGAGTTTTGCTAAATTTCCTTTCACAGTAAACAGATTTCAAAGAAGAATATTTAGGTTTATAGGCAGACTCTACAAACTGAATTTGAGATATTTTATTTTAAAAATCACTGTGTAACACTTGGTGTTAGGAGCAGTTATACTACATCTGAGTCAATGAGCTGAAGTCTGGGAACAAGACAGCTTACAAGTATAGCAAATGTCTAGTTAGGTTTTAGAAAGCTCTGATCAAAAATCCTGGTTTAATTATATAGCTCATTATTTCCTCTTCTTTCTTTAACTCTTGTACCTTTCAGCGTGTTTTAAATAACAGTGTTAAAATAAACTGTTTTACCAAAGGATGATTTAACTGCTCAAATATGGTACCAGGTGCCCTAGGGTACTTGAGACGTGCATTATCTTGGCAGAGGCAACACAGGACTGCAGGAAATCCATGCCTTTCTAGAGATGCAGCTGGAAGCCTGGAAGGATGACAGAAGGTACCCAGCCTGTTTTATAGCCACATACTTTTAGGCGGCTGATTCCAATGTCAGCTGTGTCTTCTGTCATTATGAAGGTTCCTGGGTTTGTATAAACTTCAGATATGCAAAGTTTATCAGCAGTGATATTTGCAAAATGGCAAATCCCATATTTGTGAAGATGTAGGTTGTAAGTGACTTTAAATTGAAGAAGTTTATATGGTTTAAGTAAGAGAATTTGGCAGTAGTGTTTTCAACCCATCACTTTTCTTTTTCAGCTGTCTACAGCAAATCTGAATTTTTTGTTGAAGTGATTTCGTGAGTAGAAGAGGTGGGGAAAACTGTGGCCAAAAAAAAAAGCAGGTAAGAAAACCCCTTCTATTTTGTCTTACTTCTCATTTCTGATTGTTCCTTGTTACCATCCAACACTTTCAGTGCTCTCATGGTTCGACCCGGGCAGGCAGCTAAGCACCACATAACTATTTGCTCACAACTTTCCCTCCCTGCTACCACAAAAACAGACAAAAAACCCCAAACCAAACAAACAAGAAAAAAATCACACGCGCAAAAAACCCCCAAACATATACACACACAAAAAGAAAAAAACAAACACACCAACCAAAAACAAAAACCAAGAAAAAAAGTGAAAAAAAATCCAATTGTTCTCCACCTGATGCCCAGCTAGTAGTAAACCTCTCCCCATATCCCTACATCCCAATTTTTATTGCTAAGCATGATGCCATATGGTATGGGATATTCTCTTGGTCAGGTTAGGTAGCTGTCCTGGCTGTGTTCCTTCCCAGCTACTTGAGCAACCCCAGCCTCCCCCTGGAGGGGCGGGGTGAGAGGAAGAAAAGGCCCTGACTGTGTCAGCACTGCTCAGCAGTAACAGAAACGTCTCTGTGATATTAACACTGTTCTCAGCAAAAATCCAAAACACAGACCCATAGAAGATACTATAAAAAACATTAATTCTATCCGAGCCTAAACCAATGCAAGAGCTTATTGCATATGCACTGCAAATATGCATTCACTTACTATTGCCAATATCGTTTATGCTGCTTCTGAATTTATGAAGTAAAATGGTTTCCATGCAAAAAATAAGAGTTATCCTTTATCTTAGTTTCACTGTTTCCATTTCTTCCTCATTTTCTCTCTCTTCCTTCTAGAATTTTTAAATTTCCTTAAAAGTTCTTTTTTTTCCCTTTTCTCTTATATGTATCAATATTATTTATATTCCCTGTTAGCTTGTTTTGCTCTCTGTTTCCCTGGCTGGATTATACCAGAGTGAATTTTAATTGTCAGTTCTTCCATTATGTCAGTCTCAATAGTACATTTGCTAAGCATTATAAAATCTCAGACAAAATTCCACTGAGCATTTCACATTCCCTCAAAGTCAGACTTTCTGACATCAAACCTAGTGCATTTTTTCTCTAAGAAGTCTCATAAGTACGCCAAATCTGAGGATTTTTTGTTTGCTAGATACTGAATGTTCTCAATATCCACTGTGTTTATACCTGTCTCAGGTCATTGCATTATACACAGAACTGCCTCTAACCATGTAGGCTATTCAACAGAAAAACAAAACCAGAAGAGCTAAACAAAGAAGACCCTTCTTTCCTCCATCACCTCCCTCCCAACAATTCATAGTTCCTTGAAAAAAAATATTTCCTTTTAGGTTTTTGCTTAGTTTCTTTTAAAATCAGTATCAAGGTAATTACTTTTCCCTTGATAAAGATTAAAGCCAAGCTCTAAGAGACCATGCTGAGTGTACTGCCATATCTGCTCTAACTGCCCAAGAGATGTGTAGATACATCAGTGAATTACCTGACTGCCTTTATTATCCAAATTTCTATCAAAACTTTCTCTACTGTCATTTCAAGCATTTATGTCATTTTTCTCAGCAGATTCTGTTTCATTTCTCAGTACTGTTGCTATTCTTGCCTCCTGTTTTTTTCTTATCTGTGCCTTATATCCTGACACTTTAAATCATCATGCTCTGTATTGATTCAGTAAAGTGCACTGTTCCACTCATTTTGTATTGTACATATAAGTGAAAATCAACAAGAGTGTTTATGGGAAGTGAGGAGGACTGACAAATATGTCATTTTCAATTCACAAGTTTTACACTGATTAATGGGTGAGCACTCAACAATATGAATAATGATCTCTGGTTTCACAACTGTCCGTAGGTGCCTGACTGAATAGGATTTTAGTGCCTGAGTCCCTAGAGAAATCAATAGAAATTACAGTTGTGGTCCCTAAATAGCTTTGTGTTCCTGTCACTTGTAATAATTACTAATAAGATAGATATAAGTTTCTTACTGATGTTTAAATATGTGTAAACAAAACATAGAATCTTATGAATTTTACAGTGAGTTATTGCTAAGAGCCTGATCCTTTAAATTCTCATGCCTCTTCTGGTCTATAATAATAAATAAGTGATAACTTTATTGATTTTAATCACATTCACTTTCTGTCTTACTGTGTTTTGGATTCTTCATGTAGAGGGTGTCTTTCCAGGAACACCTGTCATAGCGACTGCACAATAGTGATGAATCAGAAGTCTCATCGTCACAAGACTCAGAAATCCTGCAATTTACAGTTTCTATGAGGAAAAGAAGAACTTCAGTGGATGCAAGAATTAGCATGATGTTGACCTGAAAGAAAATGTTCTGTGTACATTCTCTACAGGAAAAATGCAGGGGGAGCTTGAGCTGGCAATTTATTTACCCATGAAAAATTTCAATATCAAGGAAAACACACATTCCACATTCAATAGACTTTGATGGAAATTTATCAGCAGGCTCTACTCAAAAGTACAATATACTAGAATGTCCTTAAATGAGAGAGTAAAATTTCCAGTGAAATAGTTTTTAAAAAAATCCAAAACACAGAAAGAGTATGTATGTGTTCTACTATATCAACTGAAAAAATGGAGTGTTATCCAAACAACCTTGTTTTTCTCATCCAACTTTAATTTCAGGTCTCTTTTAGTCTGCCAAATTAGGTGTAAGAATTGTGGTCCCCTGAATTTTTCAATAAGTAATGATGGCATACTGCCAGTTGGTTTTTTTTCCTAAGGATAAGCAGTAATTGTAGTTTGTAATTTCAGGTTGGTTTTTTTTAATTATTATTTTTAAGTATTTATTATAGTTTCGTTTGGTTTTGTTCAATATAGTATGGCATATCATTTAATATATTGAACATCTGCAGAATATTTGACCTGTGGGAGTAAAACACAACCATAAGTTGCATGCTCCTGATGAAGCAAGCTAAATATATTACTGAGTATTATATGAAAACATTTATTCCCATAGTTACTGCTGCATGACATCTTACTTTCCACAACTACTTATAATTCTATATGAAAGATCTCTTAGGAAAAAAAAAAAAGTAGTACCTTTTTATAAGTAGTACCTTTTTATAACTATCGACTTTTTAAGTGAACATCACTACACCACCCTATTCTGAGGCATGGCGGATACTGTCTTGGCAGAAAATGGTTTCTAATCCTTTCTTATCCAGCTTCATCAATAAAAAAGATATTTTAGGTTGACTATTCCATTTGTTAATGTTCTGCACTGTCATTAATACCTGTGCAAAACAAGTTAAAAAGAGATGCAAAAGCATAATAGGATGCTCATAGAGGTGGTAGGTGTCCCATCCCTGTAAACATTCAAAGTCAGTTTGCACAGGGTTCTGGGTAATCTGATGTAGCTGAAGATATCCCTGTTCACTGCAGTGGGATTGGATCAGATGGCATTTAGAGGTCCCTTTCAAGCCATTACCATTCTACGATTCCATGAATATTCTACACCTAGACAGAGAAGATGTAAGCAGCTACACCAACTTCAAGGCAATAGAAGGGCCAAAGGATTACTTCTGTAGGGTGTTTTGTTCCTGAAAAACCCACATGATTGTACAGTAAGACAGCTCCAACTCCAACAAAAGATCCAACCGGTTGTTCAGTTAGTAGGTGAATCATCTTTCAGACACAGCTTCCTGTTTGTGCTAACACTGCGGACTGAGTCCACACTGCAGTGTGGACTGAGCTGCTGTTTTCTCACTCAGGATCTACTGGAAGCTGTTTCAACCTTTGCAGAACTTAAAGCAATAAGGAAAACCTCACTAGCATTGCTCACTGCTTCAAGAAGTTTGTAGCAATGGAGCATCTTTGTGCACTGGCTTCCCACCTCCAAAAGTGGCCCACTTTTTAAATGGTTCTCTGTCTAATACTCTCCTCTGAAATATGATAGATATTACTTTAGCAGAAAATATTTTATATTGGTCTAATAATTCTGCAGTAGCCCCGTAAAGCTGATCCTCAGTTAACGTATGTGCACTCCTAACCCAGCCCACGGTGAGACAACACATTTTATTGCAAATTTCAAAGGAAAAATTTGCATATAATCTTGCATTACTTGTCAACTGAGCTAGACCAGGAACAAATGGTTGGGCTGTACCTTACCCTGTTATGTGTTCTTAACTCAATCACATGCATTTGAGTCTTCTGTCAGTCCCTGGAAATGCCAAATCCCTCTGTAAAATTTATGTTTATGGCCATGGAAAATGTATCAAATACATATCAACTTTTCTAAGAAGATGATGCCTGCAAAATATACAGTACAGTCTTCTGTTTTTCTTTTTTTCTACTTTTAATTCCACATTTCTCTATTTATTTGCTGGAACAATCTCTTTTCTTCATTGACCTGAGACTTATATAAGATTCGGAACATGAACAGTTAACTCATTTCCTTTATATATTCTATTCTCTTTTTTTTATCACCTCTCCTTACGGTCACTGGTCTTTATGTCAGCTCGTTTCTCTTATGTTATGCCTTTAATACACTTACCCTGCCACTTACATGACTGCTCATCTTCCCCTGTCACTTTTTCTAAGTCTAAAAACAGTCATGTGTGCCATCAGTGAAGCTCACATATTCATTTATCATTTGGAAGCAGGCTGTTACTTTTTTCCTAAAATCTGATCCCTTAGCACTACAGCCAACCAGTGCTTGCAGTAATCATTTCCCACATTCTCTCCCCTAAAGAGGATTAATCCTATCTTTAATACTTCTTTTTCCATTCTCTGATAAAATGTAAGGGAAAAGTCTGTTTGTGGTCAGCACTCCTCAGGTTGGCAATTCTGCCATCTGGTTCAATTTCTTTTTCCTTCTTTTAAATGCACAGGTGCTAAGTTATGTTAGCAATCAATCGGTTTTCAGCCAAATAGGTTGGGGAAGATATTTTTTGTTGGGACATTTAACCGGTACTGAAGAATTATGGGTTAAGTTGCTCTGTTTGTTGCAGATTTTTCTGTCTGACTGTGGGCAGCTCATCATTTCTCTGTATCTCAGTTCCAAGTCAGTAACACAGAAGAAAGATATTTTCTTCTTCTCATCTTTTCTCAGAATGTTCATAGAAAGAAACACTTTATCTCTAACACTTTTAATAACTATCAGTTAGGATTTGAAAGCAAGTATTAAATATTAATTACAATTATCTGCTCATTTCTCACAGACTGTGATCTTTTCTGCCTAGTTTTCTTGAAGCAACTTTAGAGTAATGAGTGGTATTATTCCCTGGTTTTTGACACAGAAGAGTTATATGAAGATACTTCTTTCACACAACAATCCTTGCCCTTTCTCCCAAAAAAGAAGAAAAAAGTTTAAATAACCTTTTAAATGAAATATAGCAACAGTCCAGCATTTTAAGGATGAAAGTGCAGTTTTCTAAAAGGTCAGTTCCGTCCCTGAAAATGCTTTCAGTTTAGACTACACATTATGAAGTCTGTACAATCCAGTAGCAATTTTCAGCACCACTAACAAAAGGAAGTAAATTCCAGTCATTCACAGTAAGATGGCAATGTGGTGACAGTTGATGCTTGAGTATGTGTGCTTTGAGTTACAGCAAGAAACTGCCCACTGAGGGGAGAGAACCTTTCCCTAGCTAACTGGATGAATTTCAGATATAGTTGAAAAGTAAAACCCTAACAGATTATAAAGTGATTGCAAACTATCAGCTGTGTGGCAGTTTCCCTGACCCTCATTTAGCAAGACAAGTATCAAAATATATTAAATTAATAAATTCAAAAAAAACCAAATAATCTCACATTTTCTGCACAATGTATTTGACAGATGTTTTATCTTTTACTTCCAATGAGCCACTGCCATTACGTTTTATTTTCCAGATGTATGTCCTTGTTCTCTTAAAACTACAGCAGTTCAACTATTCAGTAAAGCTATAAATTCATAGAACATTCTTCTGAAGTGCCTGCTTGTTTCATAATTCCACTTCCATATCTTTAGTTGTTCTAAAATATATTGAACTGTCAATGTGAGGGTCAGGAGATAGAACACGTTGTAGCTTCTCTGCCAGTGCCTTTGTTTAACTTGGAAAATAAACTACATCACCAAGGGAGTGATGAAATCAAGGATACATAGAGTCACAAAGGCATTAAAATGTTAAACACTGTATACTGCAGACAGTTCTTAAGAGACAAAGTGGTATATCCACATGTATTTACTTTAGGTACCCACCAGCAAAGAGTCTTTATTAAAACTTGTAAAGAATACAAAGCAGCACACAAGGGTTCTGCAATTTAAAAAAGAAAAACAAAAAAACCTGTTCCCTGCTCTCAGAGTTATTGTCTCACAGAATCATCTAACTTCTGACCTTGAAAATTTATGCTTGTTGTCTGATCCTGTTTTACTGTCAGTTAGTTTAAATTTCATTTTATCATTTCCTTTACCTGGAAATGAGCAAACCTCATGGGGCTTTCCTGGAATTTTTGGAGCCCTTTCTGGTTTCACATAAAATTGAAGGCAAACATCACATGTTTTCTTATCATTTCCCAGGAAACAGGCAGAATGAATACAAAATGTCTTGTTGAAGTCTTAAAAAGAAAAAAGATAATATAATATTTATTAATATCTAACTTCAGTTTATACTTAAATAGTTATTTATATTGAGAGATAAAACACTGACCCATTTGAATTAGAGCAATTTTATGAACATGGATAATGAATTATGAAGCCATAATAAAGTCTCAAGATGAGTGCTTTTGTGTTCATGGGAGATCCAATAGTAAGATATGTCAGGGAGACAGAGAGAGAGAGAGAGAGGGAGAGAGCACTTTTATGATGGGACCTTGTCAGGCCCAAGAGATGAAGGTGTTAAATGAAGCAAGGGGAAAGGAAACCCTGAACATTTTAGCTTATGTTCATGTGTATATGACTTTCTGGTATCAAGCCACGGCTTGTTATCTATAAAGCTCTACAAAACCTCTGAAGCCCCTGCCTTAATCTTAGAACTTTTTCTGATTCATAGTTTAAGTCTAAAAAATTTGAAGTTCTCAGTCCAGCTGCACTGGCAGAGCTTAGGGGTAACCAGAAAAACTGTAAATCAAAATTCAATAATGGATATAGTCATCAGGCATTTACCTATAGGACACCATAAAAAGCACAGATCACAGCCTATCTCAAACACAGAGGATCTTTGAAAAATACTACTCCACTCTGAGGAAAACATCCAAGTCAGGACACAAAGTATGGAGTATTAGTGCATTCCTCCATTTTTATCTAGACTTAGGGAAAACCTCTTTATGAGGGCTTATTCTACAATGAACTTTGGTTATTTATCCTTTTTTTTTTTACTTTACTTGTTTTTTCCTCATGTTGAAAAATTTATAAAAGTGAACCAACAAAAACTAGAAGAGCTAGAATTCATTAGAAGAATGAGAATTAGAAATCACACACAGAAAAAAGGCCAGTGTGATTTTCTGGTTAGCTCAGTGATTAGAAGTAAAGTTTTCTGAGGGAAGGAAGTGGGCAAAGCCAAATTCTTACCTAAATTTTTCTCCCTTTCATACTTCTAGAAATCTTCTGAAGATGCTTAGATATAGCATATCTATTTTTTGGTACAGTTTTTACAAGATACAGATTGCTTGTTTAAAAAAAAAATAAATTACATGTTCCTCAGGTAATGATTACCTTATACCGTATAGATGACATTGCCCTTTTCTTTGTATTTGATTATTGAGTATTTTGCTGAACATATCCATTTCGAACCATTCTGCAAGATACTCCTTCTAGCCCATTGCTTTGATGAAGTCACCCCTCTCAGGATTCTGTGCTCAGCTTCTATTTCCGATCTGTCTGTGGCACAATTGTTACACTTTAGACCGTCAATTCCAGGCTTATTCCTTACTTGTGTCTCATACCTAGCAGAAGGCCCTTGTCAAAATCCCTGTGGTTGATATTTCTACTCTATTCAATATATATATTTTCCAGCCCTTCTTGTCTCTTGTGTCCGAACACAGGTGAATCAAGAATTAATACATATATATAAAATTTGTCACTTTGCTCTGTATATTTTTCTATTGACTAATATATATGTGTGATGAGGATAGTTGTATATATTTTTAGACCCCATTGTTGAAAGAACTGAAGATAAGGAAAAAAAGCCTTTGAACTTACTGGATAGAGATGGAAAGACAACATAGAGAAAGGAGTCAGGTTTTTACTGCAGCAATTAAATATTCGCTACTCACTACAACTCACTATAAGCACAATAAGTGTGCCTCCCAGAAACCAATTTTTGTTCTGCAGGGTAATTCTGACACAGATAATTCTGTGTCTCTGAAGAACAGAGGGCTTATTCACATTTTGATTCTAACATAGTGTTTTAAATTGTCAGTTTTTATCAAATTACTACATAATTGGACCCTTCCACTCTTTTTATTCTTTTTTTCCTTTCCTTTTTTTTTTTTCTTTTAATAGTTTTAGATTAGACACCACAAACCAAACAAAAACACAAATAAAAAGAAAGCCTTAGAAAAGTATCTGTGATATTATTTTCCTTTAATATCCCCAACAGGAAATAAGAACTTCAACACAGTGTAAGGCAGATAGTTGTTACCAAATAAGTGCACATAAAAAGATTTTTAGTATCCCACTAGGCACCTATCTAATACAATACCAGAGAACACTTCTCTTCTGATTCCATTTAAATACTGAGACAAAGAAGTTATAGCACTCAGTTTAAACCTCAGGACTAGATCGAGGCAGACAGGACAGTGAATAAGATTTCTCAAAGCCTAGAAAGTAGCACAACTAATAGTGCCCCAAAGGAAGAGAAATTCTCACCAGTTCACATAGAGAGAAGAAAAAAAAGAGTACTAAAAAGAGACTTCTGATGCCTTAGCAGCAGAAAGGATCTGAAGGTATTTCTCTTAACTTTTGACCTGACACTACAGTCCTCTGAGACCTTTGCCTTCTGGACGAAAGGGAAAGAGAAAGAAGAGATGAGTCTTAGTTTCACATGGACAAATAAGAATACTATATTTTTCCACTCTGTGACCTTGGTTATGTGATTTACCTTCTTGGGGAAAATAAGCAGCAGCAATCTGGGCATATAAAGAAGATGTCGAAGTTTAGGCAATACTGAAATTGGTTGGGATTTTTATATATTTAGACTTAAAAATAATACAGATGTCTAGCTACCAAGAATTTTTTAAATCAGTATGATTCTCAAATCACATTCCCAAGAAGCCTTCAAACAACCCCTTAAGCACTTCCTTTTGGACCTATAAATAGTTTTATAAATCTGTTTCACTGAAAATAATTTCAGAAACTGCAGATCAGCTTTAATCTGGGTATTTGTTTATATGTAATCTGGGTATTTCTTTTTAAGTAATTGTGTAAGACAAGGACAACATACTATTTATCTACATATCTAATCTTGCTTACATAATGCAGTACCATCCATTAATATGAGCTTATCTTATTCTACTCAAACTAAAGAGACATTTAAAATACCTGCTTGGAATTTTGATTCTGTTGTAGTTGGTTTATTTCAGTGGATTGCAAACAGTCAATCAGTTTCCATGTGCTTGTGCAAAACCTTGGCAACAAGTTAAGACTTGTGTCCTATATTTTTTTAATTTCCTTAAATAAATTTTTTTTCTTTTCATGAAATTCAAAGTATGTCTTAGTAAAAAAAGAAAATCAAAATATTTATCTTACATTTATGAAATTTACCTTTAATTCACTAAGTTGCTATGTCAAGTCATAACATATATTGGTCTTTTAGGTACCAATAAGAGGCTTTCAATATCTCTACAAGTAAGAAAGAAAAGTGGGAAGAAGACATGACCCTTTTGACTAATAATATCTCAGCCTAGAACAAAGTTCAATTTGAGATTTATGCTTAAGAGCTGTTAGTTATGCTTCTGATTCAAAGATATGTCCTGCTCAAACTGTTTATGATGATGTAATAAAACGTGGGAGGTGCATGGGAGGTTAGAAGGAGACACAGAGGGGACAGGTGACCCAAACTGACCAAAGGGATATTTTACCAAAGGGTTATTCCAGACCATATGCCATCATGTTCAGTATACAAAGCTGGTGGGAAGAAGGAGGAAGGGGGTATATTTTGAGTGATGGAGTTTGTCGTCCTAAGTAAGCATCATTTGTGATGTAGCCCTGGTCTCCTGAAGGTATCTGAACACTTGCCCTCCCATTCCTTGTTTTGCTTTGTTTGTGTATGCAGCTTTTGGCTTCCCTATTAAACGGTCTTTATCTCCACCCATGAGTTTTTTAGTTTTTCCCCTTTTGATGCTCTCCCCGATCCTGCTGGTGGGGGAGTGAGTGAGGTGCTGCATGAAGCTTGGTTGCTGGCTGAGGTTAAACCATAATAGTGGGGTTCATTGAACACAGGAAAAAAATTTCTTATAATATTGCAAGCTTAGATACCTTATGTCAGAGACTAGATTTGTATCTCACCGGATAGTTAGGTCAAATGGGTCAAATAAACCATGTTGTCGGGGAGGGGGGAGAAGAGCTAGGTCTAGGCCTGCAACCTGTATGGCCCAGAGTGCACAGCCATGTGGCCGGGCTGTCAATAAGGTCTGTTCACTTGCCCAGCCACACTGAGACCCCTGGAGCCTCTAACTGTCTGTGGCACCCCTCACTTTGGCAAGGGGGACTGTCAGTGGTCAGTAAACTAAAAGTTGGCCGGAATAGCCAAAGTCTATAAAGAGACACGCAGGTTTCCATTTTGTCTTGGCCTGTGGTTCTCCTTGCCAGTCAACATGTGACCTTCTAAGTGGTAACTATGTGTTTCTCTCCTCTCTTTCTCTCTTTATTCTTTCTTCTCTTAATCTCTTTCCTTCCTCTTGTCGGCAACTTAAACACCTATTTTCTGTATTTACCTTAAGATTGCATTGTTGTTTGCCTAGTAACTTGCTAGGAAGTGCAATGTTTCTGTGAATTGAGTTCTTTGTACTGGGTGTTGTAGGGAAATGCTTTTCCTTGGTTTGCATGTTATTTCTGTAAAACCCTTTTTGCCAGAACATGTATTTTCTCTCCAAATTAAAAGAAGTCTCTTAGAGAAAAGTGTGTAGCTGCTTCTCCATATGTGAACTCAAGATATCAAAGAATCAAAGACTTTGTGAGAGTTTGTGTAGGTAAATTGAAGTCCAAAATTAAAGTGTAACACCTGGTAAAAGCATGGAGCTTCTGGACCGGGGTGTAACACTTTAGAGCAATTATCTGGCACTGAAGCAATTTGAAACCACATCTTCAATTTAGTGTATGAGTATAAATGAAATAACTTCCAATTTTAATCTTCATTTTGAAGGTGCTTGAAAGGGTCAGATGGTGTATGAAATTAGTGAAATTCTGGTCTGGCAATAAGACTACATCTATACTACCTCAGCACAGTATAGAACATAGCTGATAGCTAAGATACTCTAACATTTAAATAAAGTAACTGCAAACAAACCGATTACTATAAATGCTGTTTGACCTGAGCTAACTTCCAGGTTTTATCTGGGCATTGTCTGAGATGGACTGAGCTTGCAGAGGATACAGCTGTGCTAAGAACTTACATGAAGGGCAACTGCAATACTAGTGCCTGGGTCCATGCTCTGGCCCTGGTGATTTTACTGGAAACCAGAATAGTGTAAGAGCCATGAGAATGTTCAAAGAAAGAAAAGGAAAATATACAAGTTTTTGAAAGTTCAGCTGAACAACTTTGTGTTTAGCAATGCCTGTGCTAAACTGAACCTCTTCATCTGACCTTTATTTATATCTTAGAGATTTTTTGCTTGTGTTTTAATCAAAAAGATAATTTATCCAGGAAGCAAGATGACATTTCAGTTTCTGTAGAAAATAATAGATAACGAGAAAAAGAGAGAAAACATCATCTGGTTTCGCTGTATTTTTTTAAGCAAGATGTTTTAGAAACCTTATCTTAGTAAAACAAATAACCTTCTCCTTCAGCTGTGAACAATAGCAACAAAAACCTCTGACTACAGTCTTAAAATCTGCAGAATAGAAAACTCCTTTATAGTCATAGAAAAATATTGTAAAGCTTTAGAAGATACAATGACTGAAGCCCTAGACCTTGGTGAATTATGATAAAAAAGAGAATGTCCCAGTGGCTGGATTTAATTGTTCTTCATGAGCTTGAAAATGCCACATAAATGTGAAAGATCCAGTTATGGGATTAGCTATGTGTGTTTGATAAAAGACGCATCAATCATTACTAGTTACGAGTTGTTTCCATAAGACGGCTTAAAAGGGGAACGCAGCTTGTGTTTTGTGCTGCAGATGGCACCCAATAAAGACTCTGCTACTGTTGAGCTGGCTGCAGAACTGTCAGCCCTGCCTTTTGCTCTATCTTTCTGAAAGTCTGTTTGCTTTGTACTAGATAAGGATGGAGGTACTTGTTGATAACAGGCAGGAAGGAAGAATGGGATACAAATTTTGCTTATGCTGTTTGGTTTCTATTCCATCGTTCTTCCTTTCCTTTTAAATTCAGTTTTTCTTCAGGTGCCCTTACCAGTTTCACATGCTCACTCTCCTCAAGTCTTGTTTCCCTGTGCAAAATGGATAACAATGGATACTGTAAGAAATGCTTCACTAATTCCCTTGAAGGTCAAAAAGATAGAGGCAATGTTGTCACTGAGCTCGAGTACTGAAGAACAGTATCTTAGCCATCGACTTTGAAGATATTCAGAGGTAGTCATCCTTTAATTTATTACATTGCATGCAGTGCAAGGAGTGAGTGAAAATTAAAAATAAATTAATTCCTAAAAGATTAGTTTTTCACTTTGATTACAAGTCGAGCTCTAACAAAATCTCCTATTAAAACTTCAAAGAATATTTATGTGGCTTCTCTAAAGGCAAGAAGTATTGAATATGTCCCATATCATTTAGCTCTCAAAACTATTCAGAAAGAACTATTCCTGAAGTTCTTCTTTTGAATGATGTAGACTCAAAACATCTCAGAGGGAGAGTAGATTTAACTTGGGTGTATGACATCCTGAGTAAATTCCTGAACTGCTAGATAAAATCTCTTTCTAAGATTTTCTCACTGATGTTCTGTACAGTTTTTTGGTTGGTCGATTGGGTTTCTTTTAAATTTTATTTTTTTAAGTGCCTTGAGGCAGTAATTTTTCCCAGGAACTGTTTTGTGAATTCAACCTAAAATATCTAATGGATACCTACTATATATTCAAATACAATTTACGTTTTGGGTTGGTTGGTTGGTTGGTTGGTTTGATTTTTTTTATTTGTTTAGTTTCACAGAAGAAACATGCTTAGGTCAACTAACAACATTTATACGAAAATGACATTTATGCACAGAGAGATGTTCACATATGTAGACGTTAACATATTTATAATGCTGCATATTTCATTGGAACTTCATGAATCACTGACAGTTCGCTTTTAAAGGTACATGGTCTGGGGGAACATAAGTTTTTTTCATCCCTTTGGACAGCTATGGAACAGACAGCAAGATGTTATCTTTCAAAACCTGATTCTCCCTTTATTTACACCAGCGTGATTCTGATTAACTCTACTTGCTCTTATGGAATTAAATAAGCATTAAATGATACCATTATGAGTAAGACTTAAGTTAATATCACAGTGCATTTGATAACATTTACTAAACAGAATAATTATATGTTAGAAATGGGTTTTAATTTTTATTTTTTAAAATAACAAACTTTTACTGCATTTATGTTCTGCTTCACTACAAAGGAAAGGAAGGAAGAAAGCAAGGAAGGAAGGAAGACCCAAACATCAAAAACCAGGAATAAAAAAACTTTTATTCTCATCCCATTGACACTTAGACTTCCACTAACTTTCACACATTATTCTGGTGTACACTAGAACAAGAGAAGAACCAAATTAAATGTACTTCCAACTGTAAGTAATATTTACATGTGTGTGCACGTGTTAGACCTGTATGTAAGAATGAACACAGAATCTCCAAATCATTTCTGTGCAATATTAATACCAATCTTGGTATATGAGGAGATATAATTTCTGGACTTTTTAAAATGTAATAATGAGAGGCTTCTGGTCTGATTCTTTATCTGCAGGTTGATAAATATCCACAAATATAATTGTGGAAATCCTCATATCCATAAACATTTTCTTTTCCAGGCGCTCTCTTCCCTCTGTGCACATTTGTATACTACTGGCTCCTTTACCCTAGAAATGATTCTCCAGTCTTCTCTTTGCCGCAGCACAAAAGAAATCCCAAGGCTGTCCTGAAGTTCAATTGCTGAGGTTATGCAGGGCACTGAGTGCCCTGACATCAACATGCTGAATATGAGGTGCTGCTGGAATTACATCTTTGACGTTTAAAGTTTTCTCATGTAATTTCTCGTCCATTACCATTCTTTCAATTTGTGTAAAACTTTTTATTCCTGAAATAAGTTATTGATTCTTTTCAAGAAATCTACCCAAACAAATTCTAAAACTTCCCTTACCATGTGAGAATGTTGACTTCACCAGGAACTGAGAGTACTTAGCCCTTCTGAAAAATATCACTAATTTCCTTTGGGACCTAAAGAGGAAGGTAAGTGTCTGACGGATGCCCTTAAACTAAGAGGCTGCTGGTCTGAAATCAGACTGCCTCTAACTCTGTATTTTACAAGTAGCTTTGACCCCATCTCACTATGCTAAGGCATACAGAAAGGACTTTCCAGGTAAGGGATTTTGTGTCTATATGCAAGTGCATTGCTGAATTGTAGGACAAGAAGATGCTATTATGATGATGTCTTCTAGTACATTTGGAGGAGGCTGTAGATCAGAACAATCTGAGGAGCCTGAAGAGCAATTCAGCTTACTCTTAGGTAGACTTTTAAAGGCTGGCTTTTGATTTGCTCTCCAGGCTTCATTGGCTGTATTGATTGAATCTCTAAAGTACATAGGAAATGTATATATCTATCTCTTCTTTAGACACCTACATTCATGTAAATTAAATCTGGATTTAAATTCCATTCCACCAAACTATTCTTACTAAGCTTATATCAGTATAAGTATTGAATATTATGATAAGGAACTCTGCTGCTAAATAATTGCTACAATTAAGGCTGACTTAGCTTTTGTAATGTGAAGACACAAGTGACTTCTATCACTGTGTGAGCCTCAAAACACACTGATAATCCCCTAGCTCTCTAGCAAATAGAAGCCAACTTTTCCTTAGCTGTCTTAATGCTAATTTTTCAGAAGGCACTCAATCAGATACAAGGAGATGAACTTTTAAAAGTTCATTTCTTTTGAAAAAAACTTCAAACTTCAGACACACAGTAGATCCAGATGTTTAATTCCCATGCATGCTGATTGGCAGAGCAAAGGCAAAAGCATGTTTCAAAGGAGTTATTTTTTATTTAATACAAATGGACACCTGTGTCCTTCTATCTTCTCAAAATATCCATGCTTTAACTTTTTCTGCTCGTCTTCACTTCCTCATTGAAATGTGCTGTTGTTCTGTTACTCCATGTGTTTATCCTGACCACCATACATCTCTTCATCAGAGCAAAGAACAGAAGATCAGAAATCTCTGGAGTAGCAAAGCTGCCAGAGAAGGTGAAAGCAGATTTTGGAGACTGGTTTACCCAGTGAGTCTATATGTCACATAAGACTTCCAGCAGGTTTGCTGAAATGCACCTTTGTGGGAGGAAAAGAGCTGCTTTGGGAGCAATCAGGATCCCGGGTGAAAGCTTTTTCTCTTCAAACCAGCTGCTTGGTTAGCCCTCAGAAAGCACTGATGGCATTGTTTCAAGTTTTATGCACATTTGCCTAAGGCATTGGATAGGCACTTCTTTAAATAGAAAAACAAATAACCAAATCACAAATGATTAAGAGAACAATAAAATGGTGATATTTTTTTTTTTTTTGGAACCTCATCCCACCTGTACTTGTATATGCAGATGTATTTTTAGTTCACTAACAACTGTCCTAGCAAGGGAAGTCATCAAAAACCTGTACAGGTAGATGATAGAAATAGGACACACAAAGCCCCCTTCCCATTGTGAGAAAACAATGTCAGCAGCTCCCACATAAAATGTTTTTATAGTTAAGGCCTGGGACCACTTAGAGTAGCTAAGTCTGTACTTATTTTAAAAATTCCAGAATAATCCAATATTTTATTTCTAGATCTTGGTTTCTCAAGGAAGGTAAGAAACAACCGCCTACCTTTCAGCACTTTCTGTTACTATTTTTTTTTTAATTTTTTTTTTGTTTGTTTGTTTTGTGTTGTGTTTAAGTTGTAGCATCTCCAGGCAGAGAGTTATGCATATCTTAATGGGCAGGCACCTAACCATCTCTACATGGGGATGCAAATGGAATAGCACACCAACAGTGTTCACACCATGGTCTTCTATACAAAACTGAACTAAAAAATAAGACCACATGCCATGGAATACACTCAGTTGAATTCTGTGTTTGAATGTGTGCAAGAATTACATATGCAGCTAAATCTTGAAGTATTTTTCAAAGGCAGAATCAGGACACCCCTTCGATATTTCCCCCTTTAGCTTTTTTAGGAAGTTTAGTAAACAGTGAATTTTAATTTGGACAGATTTTGCCGACTACGGTCAAAGAGGAAATACTTTATTTGTTAGGAAAATGACAAATGTTTATAGAAGAATACATATAAACTTATTTAAAAAAACACCTGGTATTCAGTTATCTAACTGGATTTCTTCTGTATTTATTTCAGAGGACAAATAATTTAAGTGAAAATATTTGTATTTTATTTCTAGTTTCAGTTATTCAGCTTCTGTTCCAGACACATGATGACATTTGGAGGAAACTGTCTTTACTCCCACAGTTGTCTAGCTGAATATCAGTTCTTTACAAAAAAGCCCTACAACCAACCAAACACCAACAAAAAAGCCCCCAGCAAACCAGCATGCAGCTACATCAAAGAGGATATATTTCTGTGTGGTTTTGACAGCACTTACCAAAAGAAGCTCTATAGGAATGTAGTCTCTGTATTCAGTAGGTGCTTCTATGTGTCTTCTATTAAATGGGTTGGTGGGATTGGAAATTCTCCAGAGCTAGTCTGTCTCTTTGATAAAGCTGCTCATCTGTGGGACCTTTGCTAAGAGTTTGTTGCTGTTTTTAGTGCTTCATGTCTTACTCCAGAGAAAGAAGCAACTGTGGGCTTCACTGCTACATGCCTACATGTGACTGCAGCTATCTATTATCACAGTATTTGTTTTTGTACACCTTCAACTTTTCAAGGAGTTTGCCTGTTTAAAGTAATTTTACAAAAGGCACTATTGAGGAAGCATGGTATAGCATAAACACTGTCTGGGATCTTTCTTATTTTCTGCCCTGTAACAAGGAAGGCAATTCTTTCTTCCTTTAGTATGATGTACACACAGCATGTTCAAAGGTGAGACAGAAAATAAAAGGAAGGCAGAATGCTCTTCCAGCCATGACTGATTTATACCATTCCTGGAATTCATATTAGTTATTAGGTCAGTATTTCAAACCAGCTTAAGTAGTTTTGTGGTAATTTGTATTCACAGAGCATTTTTGGTCCTATCAGTAAATCTGGACCTTCCTTCTATTCTACTGAGTTTGCTTTTGGCCCAGTAATGTAGCTGTTGCAAAGAAGTGTAGCTTCTGGCTCTAACAAACAATTCAAACATTTTCTGTTTCTCTGGACTTGTCTAGGTGCTTTTCGGTTTCAAACAATCAAGAACTTAAGTACAGGAAGGGGTTGCTGGAGGATGTTGCATTTCTCTTTTCTGCCCATGTCAAATGCACCCCTTGTGGTAGTAACCAAGGGAAACAAGACCAAAGAGAATAAGAAAGGGAAAATAAAGGGAATCATAGAACTAGACCACTCTATAATTGTACATGAGTCACTCACAGCTCAGATCATTAGCACAAAGAAGACAGAAAGTTGTTCATTTGTTTTAAATTGGAATGGCAAAAGCTGATCTACTAATTTCATAGTACATACAAATTTCCTCTGACTTCAATAAAAAATGCTCCAATGCTGAATAGATAGAAACAGAAAAAGAAGTAAAGATGAAATAAAGACTATATGTGCATCAGCGATTTATAGCTGAAGTAAGTACTAGTTGCTGTTAACTGAGGAAAAACATGTACCAGTTAGGCATTCAGGTAGTGACAGATGTTTTGTGGAAACAATTTGGCCTGTAAGAAAGAGAGAACCTTGGGCTCTAATGCAAGTGGAGACTTGGTCATTGGTGGAAAGAAGAGGTCCTAATAAGGACAGAGAGTGAATCAGGTCAGTTAGACAGTGGTGGTTAACTGTATATTCATTTTGACAGTTTAGTGTCGTGAATGACAGCATATCACAGAGTCAGAGCTCAAGATGCCAGCAATACCACAGGAAGGTTAAACAACTTAGTGAGTCATGGGTTTACCAGGATGGCTAATGCATCTGAGATTTGCTGCCCTGTGGCCTTTTAGCTCTGTATCATGGCATACGTGTGATACAGACTGTATGAAATGATGACAGCCATATGCCTGTGCATCCAGTCCACTTAAAACTGTAGATATGTTTGGCCAAGACAGTCATATGAAAAACAAAAACCATTGTGGTCAATCTATTTAAAAGGAATGTTGGCTTAGATATTCTTGCAGTACTGGAACATGGTTTAGGGGAGCAGCGTCAAGCCTTTTTGGAGGATGTGTAACACAAGGGCCAGTAAGAGGAAAACATAATCCTATATAGATTATGCTGGGTAGCCTGAATGATAGTTCACCTTATTTGCAGTGAAATACCTACAACAGAACCGAAAATTTATCTCATTTAAGGAATAGCACCATCTGAGTGGCTGCCATATCTATATTATATCTGCAATATAATATTGAGTTCAGCCACAGCAGAGTCCAGCACCAGTGTCCCATTCCTGCCATATTTAAGTGCTTTGAAAAATATCCTATTTCAATTCATTCATTACCCAGAATTAGTGTTTGGACCTTTTTTGCAAGAACAGTAGCCGAAGTCATAAACATAGTTAACTTTTGCTTATTGTTATCTTCTGAGTGCAAAACTGCAAAAAATGTGCATTTGCTCAGGTTTACACACCACTCCGTGGAGTTATTGCAATTCAGAGAGACTGCAGCATGTCCTAACTATTTCTTCATTTTGCACAGGTGAGACAAAACATGCTGTGGAGGTTGAAGTGCCACAACCTTCTTATTGCATTTATTCATCTGGAAACTTAACTGAACTAAATAACTAGGATGCAACCACATAGGGCCTTAACATTTAACACTGAATACATTGAACCGAATCCACACCAGATGGCAACTAGCAAAGAGAGCAAAACAGCAGTTAAGCAGAAATCAAAATTATTCCCATACAGTTACGAAAAGACGGGAAGTCTGTATTTTCAAACTGGACTGACACATCTTCCTGCATTCATTGTGTATGATAATTCTATACATTGTTTTACCTACCATTCTGCTGATGAGTTGGGTAGCTTAGATTACACACCTGAAGTGCATACTAAAAGGAGTTACATTAAAATAAATGAGCCTATTCATTTTTAGGGAGCTTTGAGAGAGAACGGCTTAAACACTCACAGCAGGCAGCACTACCTATTTCATTTAAAAATACTGCTTGGGAAAAGAAGAACCTAATAGCTATCTGATGCGAAGAAGGGGTTATAAAGAGTACTACATCCAGTATCAACTTTGGACTTTCAAAGAAACAAAAAAGACCCCATTATCTACATTTCATTTACATTCAGAGCTAACTGGTAAACTATTCCCTTTTGTTCCCTGTGTCATCCTTCCATACCTTCTGCCCCTGATGTCAAATATCCTTTCTAGGGTAAATGTCAGAGGAAGGAGAGATTTTTCTTATACAAAGAGTTCATTACGCACTTCTCCCTAAAGCTGAAATGTCAGCTATTTGTCTTACTGGTTAAAATAAAAATAAACACTATTTTGTGTGTGCCAATTAAACACATATTGCAAAGAATCATGAGGGTAAAATTATCCAATAGAACGTTGGGATTTCTGTGTTTATGGGAACAGCAATAGATGTATTTTGTCCTCACAGAGGAAGTACATTAGTGTCTGAGAAATCTTTTTATATTTTAAGGGTCCTTTCATGGAATATAGGTTGGATGCACTCTTACCCTGTAGCCCTGTAATGAAGCCCTACCATTGTAAGAAAAAGCCCATAAGCTTTGCACTGAGTTTGCAAAAATCTCAGGACAGAGGTTTGTCAGGCCTGCTCTGTAAGAACTGATTGTATTGTTAAGATTTTAGTTATGCTGACAAGAAATTATTGTCTTTATATGTGTGCTTCTTTGTTAAAAGTAAGGTTTCAAGCCTTACAAGATGCTTGGCATGACTTTTATATTCTCACTAAGAGTATGCACAAGTGGCCTTACAAAGAATATCTGGCACTGTCCTGGTTGTGCAGAGAAAAATCAACAACCTACCAAAAAGATAATGTAGTTAAACCATCAAAAATGCAGGCTTATTCATGCTCTCTTTTCAGTGTGATTCAATTCCAGTTAGCAAGGACCACCTCAAAACTGGGAGGTTAATTCAGTTTCCACAATCCGTTCAGCAACTTGACTTGACAGCGTCACAGCCAATAAGCATGCCAATTAGTGTGATGCATTTCTATTAATTTCAGCATTAACTGCAAAAATAACTAGTCTGGGTATTCTGGAAGTACTGTGATTTGAACATATAATAAAACTGAGCACTGAATTAATCTAAATGGATCTTAATGATGCATATGAAAAAGTGTATAACTTTGGATATAAACATCTGGCTGATGACCGGTGAGGGAATGGCTAGTGTTCATTTGTAACACAGCTCACTATTAGTTGAGGTGCAAACAATCCATTTCATCATGAACCAATGCCACTGACAGACGTTATTTCACAGCTCTGTTCAGAGCATTTTGTCCTTCTGGATGGAATTTGATCTCTGCAGCTAACGTCACTATGGTACTGCTGGTGACCACAATGGGTAATGTGGCATTATCCCCAAACTGTTATGCAGGCAAAGATTTGCACGTCGTTTACCCATTACTTCTGTGAGGGAACCTTAAATAATCTTTTCATTTGATGCAGTTTTCCTAATTTCATTTTAAATCATATAAGAGGTTTTGTGCTGGGAGGAGATGATTTCCATAATTTTAGCTAGAAGTGAAAATATGCATGGAACAAGGACAAAAATTAATCCTGAAAAATACCTATTGAGCCTTAGCCCGTGATTTTTAAATCACAGTTCTCCTACTTGATTTTTTTTCTTTTCTTCATTTTCTCTTTTTTTTTTTTTTAATTTGGTCTCATTTTATTAGATGAGTTTGATGTTACCCCTAGCTCTTCTCAAACTATTATTTTCCATATGCAAAAGCTTATTCCCACTGAAGACATTCACAGTCCCACTGTTTAATGTAAGCAGGTTTTGACCCATTGAATATACAAGGCTTTAAACAGTCCATTTTAAAACACACTTTTTCTTCTGCTGTGAACCCCTGAGGTACTATGCAAGGTTAGGAAGCTGTGCATAGTTTTTTTTTTGTGCTTTATAAAATGTTTAACATTTTCAGTGCATAAATCATTTTTAACTTTACCTAATTTCAGAGCATAAAGGGCATGTCAAACTTTACTAAACTGAAGCCCCAGGAAACAGTCTATAACAATGATGGATTTTTATAATGATATAACCCTTAATGAATTATTGTAGTTCCCTAACAAGGTTTTAATAAGAAATTTCTTTTGCCAGCATGGTTATTAGTTCTCTCATCTGAATAGCCCTGGGCCTGTCTGACATAGGATTGTACAACATAATATTTCTTTCTGTGTCAATCATACAAAACTACAAATCTCCAAGCCTGAATAAAAGAACTAACTTTTCATTTCTTTGATTTTTTTTTCTTTTTTTAACTGTAAAAGTCAGGGGTTTTGAATATGTAACTTGAAATGAAGATGTGTTGACTACAATATAACTGTTACTTATGTGTAATGGAAGATTCTCCAGTGCTACTTAGACACTCAGTGTGGTCCATGATCTTTTAAAACTGAGTGGATGTTTGTCTGTGTCCTTATGCATATTTTTATAGATGCGTTGTGCTCTTTCTTCTTCTTTAAGGTATTTCTGTATGGCTGAATGGTATTTTGAATATTCTGAAGGAAATTAGTCTTTTTTATTTTAGTGATCATACTTATACTTGTCACCATGCGTCCGTGTGTGTGTACACATTATTTTTTACTGATGTCCATTTGAGACAATTTAAATATATTCTTAAACCTAAGCTTTAAAATACTAAAAGAAAATTAAACCTTCAAAGTTGAGCAGTGAAATTGTAAGAAATGCCTGTGCTATCTTTGTTTACTCCTCTTGTGTATATGTTATGTTACAGTAATTAATTACTTGTTTAATTATTCAGGAGACACTAAACTAAAGCTGACTGAAAATGGCTTCAGAAAAAAACTTACAAGACTCACTGACTGCACAATATAGTGTACTATGGAGTTTCATGTCAAAAAGTATAAGACAATCAGCATGGTTAAAACAGCAGTAAATGCTCAAACACTGCAAAGGACTCTAAATTCATTGCTCCAATCAAGAAAAGGATTTTGTAGTCATTGTATATTTCTCAGAAAACATCAGATCAATACCCATCAGTGATCGTAAAGGCAAGTGGAATGTTAGCAATTATTAAGGAAGGATTTGAGAAGAAAATATGGAATACTGTATAACCACAGAATTGCATAGAAATTCACTTTATGATGGTACTTGCATCTGGAATACAATATAAACTTTTAATCCCCCATTTCAAAAGGATATATGAGAACTAAGAAATGTACAGAGAAGAGTGACAAGCATGATTAGAGGTAGAGAATAGCCTGTATCCAAGGACGAATTAAATGTACTCAGAGTCTTAGGGGGGAGAATAAAAGAAAAGAAGAAGGAAATAAATTTTTTTTAAAAACTGAGGAAGGCTGTAATACAAAAATATAAAGTCAAGAGTATCCTGGAAAGGGGAAATATATCTCATGCCAGCAATCAGAACTAAATGCAGATGAGTAAATTATTAGGTGACAAGTGTGCAAGTGACAGAAAAAAGCATTTTTTCACAGGTCACATAATTTCATTTTGGGACTGATTGCACAGAATATTGTGGAGACCACATGCATAAATGCATTTTAAAAAGTGGTTATACAAATTAATGAAAGAAAATAATCAAGAGCTATTAAACATGATGAAGTGATTCCCCGGATCAGAAAATCCTCAAAGTATGCATTGCCAGAAGCTGGAAGGACATAACAAAGAGAGGGTTTATTCCAGTTTAGCACTGTGGATTTTTGTTTTGTTTTGCTTTGTTTTAGTTGGTTATGTTTAAAGTCTTTTCTTTAACTTCCCTTACTGATGACTTCAGAGACGAGATGCTGGGTTAGATAGACTTTGGTCTTAAACATTAAAGACATTTTTATCTTTATATATTCTTTTTGCCGATTAAAATCTTCAGAGAATATTTTATAATTGCTTCTGTGTCTTGAAAGTGTAATCACAAAGTAATGCTATGCAACGTTGACACAAGGAACAAAAACATGTTTGTACAAAGTATTTTACAGTGTATCTGGTTAAGGCCTGAAAAGGCATATTCTGATCATATGAGTGGGCTACATTTTATTTTTCCAAAGTATGTGACCTAACCAAATTTGAGAGAATTTTGATTAAATGGTAAAAACAAATTCAATAGTAATTTCTACCCTATATTATAAGCACTGGCCCTAATCTGCAGTTGAGTCTGAGCCTGCTTTTTGTCCACATTTTTTTTTATTCAAGACTTGATATGAGAGTAGGCTTCTGTTGTTCAGGTATAAAAGGAATAACCACCAAGATAGGATTTTGGACATATTTTTATAAAGATATGTTCAATTTCTTACATGAAGTGAGATCTTGAATATGTTCGTTTTCCAAATATTAGACTTCACTGGATTAGGCATTCGTTGTGATCCGCAGGGGTTTTTTTAGCATTCATTTGACCAGAAAAAAACTTGTTTAAAAGCTTGCAATGTTATTTTTCGTCTTATGAACTGTTGTGTTGAAACATACAGCTGCTGCTGGTGTAGCCACACTGTATAACTGCAATTTCTTCTCTCATTGAGCAAAAAGCGTCTCAGACACGGTGTACGCTTTTTATTGCCTGTGTTGGTGTAACACACAGATAACATAGAAATGCCAAAAATATGTTTCACCATTGTTTTCTGCCTGTCAAAAACATCCTACCAAAACCCTTTGTCAGCTTTCTGCCAGAAATTCTCACCAAAACTTCCCAAGGAACTTTTCCTGCCAAAGGATCCTGCCATCGTCTGTGGTTATCATATCTTCGTGAACATCTGGCTGGCTACGTGCCAAGAGACCATGTACAGCCTCCTCTAAACACTATAAAACTTGAGGACAAATTTTGGAAAATCAGGGGGAAAGACGAACGGAGGAAAACCTGCTGGCAACAGTAAGGACTTTCCTTCCCTTCCCTCTCACCTTTTTCCTACCACCACGAACTGCCGACCTCCTGC
>VYXB01002877.1:131851-163030 GCA_013397135.1 Pachyramphus minor | reverse complement strand
TCTTTTCTCTGCTTCTAAAAAATAATCTCAGCATTTTTCCAACCTTTTCTTAATTTTTCTTCTTTCTCTTTGCATCTCTTAGCAATTAATAAAAATCATTTTTTTTGGAATTAACAAATAACTTGTGTGAGTTTTAATTTTGCTCAAGAGAATATTCGAATCTGTAGTTCCATCTGCAATATTTAGGCAGACTGGAACGCTACAGTTGGATAGATAAACTAGCCTGAGTTGTAGGATTCTGTGGTTCTGAGTCATGCTGAATATTTCAGAAAGGAAACAGGTTCCCCCCTAGCACAAGGACCTTTCTGTGGGGTATGAATTAAAGTTTCAATAAAGAATGTGGACAGGAATGTTTGACTCAGGACAGTACCCTACCAGTTTTACTACTTTTCTGCTAAGGTAGGCTATGCTGCCTTGGACATCCTTAGCGCATGTTTGATCTGGTGAGTGTCACTATGAAGATGGTATTCAAAGTGGGTGAAAACTGTATGAGAATCAGTTCAGTAAGGACTTAGCCTAGTCAAGAACAAACTTTTAACTGTAAGGCAACATTAATTATTGGTGAGTTAATTTTGTGACTGGCTGCCAGGCACCCACCCTTTCGCTCTCTCCTTCTCCTTTTCCCACAGAACAGGAGGAGAAAGGGCAATAAAGAATCTCACAGTCTGAGATAAGGACAGGGAGATCATTTACCAGTTATGATCACAGGAAAACAGACTCATCCTGGGGAAAATTAATTTAACTTACTGATAATTAAAATAGATTTAGATGGAAAACGAAAAACTAAACTACCTCCCCTCCCTTCCCTTTTTCCCTGGCTCAACTCTTCTCCCATGACCCTGTACCCCAGGTGGCACAGAGGGATGAGGAATGTATGTTTAGGCGTCAACCCATAACATCTTCTTGCTGTCACTTCTTTCTCCTTGCACTTTTCCCTTGATTCAGTGTGGTCTTCTGCATGGGCTTCAGCTTCCTTGAGAACACACCCACCTGCTTTCATGAAGGGTCCTTCATGGGCCGCATGAAAATAACGTGCTTCACCTTGGTCCTTACTAGCTGCTGAGGGGAATCTCTTCTCTGGCTGCTGGAGCACCTCCTGCCCCTCTTTCTTCTCTCACCTTGGTGTCCACAGGGCTCCCTCACAGACTTTTGCCCTCACTCCTCACTGTCATTCAATGTTTTCCCCTTTCTTGAAAGTGTTTTCCCAGAGATACCACCATCTTTGCAGAAGGGGTCTGCTGTGTCCTGTAGTGGGCCTGTTGGAAGTGGCTGGAACCAGATGGGACAGCCCCAGTCTCTCCTTAGAGATGCCATCTCTGTGGCCCCTGCCTGCTGATGCCTGAGCTCTTGCACCTGATACAGTTTTATGGTATTACAGGTGCCCTGGAAAATGAAACATGCCAATTTTATCAGCTTCTGTAGTACTTCAGCTGAAATACTATGGCACTCTGTTTTCACTCTTCTGTACAGGCATGATCCATGAAACCTAGGGACAAATGACAATTGAGCAATGTTTTTGTGGGTGTCGTTTTTGTACTGAGTCTGGGTGCTATGGAGTTGATTTACTAAATAGTATATTTTATAATGCTGGAGTTTGGATTTGTGATCAAAATAGTGTTGAAACACACTAGTACTTTAGCTCTACAGCGTTAAGTCCTTCTCTGTTTTCACTCTGCTGCTCGAGAGAGTAATCTTGGGCTTAGCAAGAGGCTTGGAAGAGAGACAGCCAGGACAGCCACCACCAACTGACGCAAGTCATATTCCATACCATATAACATTGTTCTTAGCAATAAAACTGAGAGTTTTTCCAAGATAATTCTTGCTAATTTGTCTGCTGGTGGGAGGTAGTGAATGACTGCCTTTGCATAGCTCTTCTATTTTTTTCTTTACTTATCTTTTCTCAATGAACAAGTGTTTTGGTTTGGTTTGGGTTTTTTCCTT
Organism: Pachyramphus minor; assembly: GCA_013397135.1. NCBI lineage: Eukaryota > Metazoa > Chordata > Aves > Passeriformes > Tyrannidae > Pachyramphus > Pachyramphus minor. The sequence continues at coordinate 161,089 of VYXB01002877.1, read as the reverse complement.
ACAGCATCCTTTCCAATTCTCTCCTCCATTCCAGTGCATGGAGTGAGTGACTGGGTGGGGGCTTAGCTGCCAGTCAAGGTCAGCCCGGAGGCAGAAAATGGTTCAGATTTTTGTGAAAGTCATAAGCTGATGACATCTGAGATGATTGCCTCTGTACTAGGTGATTTGTGCTTACTTAACAATGAATGGAAAGAAGCAAAGACTGATAGGACATGTCATATGATTCATAAGATCAGTGCAGATAAGACAGATCCAGCCGGTATCTTATTCACAAATTTGTTTTGGTTCCAGGTTCTGACTTTGGTGAAAATAGAAGACCAGCCAGTTTGCTGCTTAGGTAACTGTACATGCAAGATAAAGCAGGAATATAAGCATGTTAAAATATTTTTGGCTGTTCCTGCTGTAGGAAGGCCTCCATGCTGACTCTTTTATGGTTCAACAATCGTAGCAGGATGAATTTGTATTTGTATAATCAATTATGTATAAAAACTAGGGCTGAGCAAATAGATAATATTTTACTTTAATAAGCCATTCTTGCAAGTCATTTTATCAGAAAAGTGATTCAAATCTTTCAATACTAATGTCTGCTCAGGTATGAACTTTTCAAAGGGAAAACTTTAAGGCATAAATTCAAATTATTAACACAGAATATTAGAAGGAATTACTCATACACCCAAATACCAAGTATATGTGTGAGACATTGGATTATTATATTAATTATTGTCTTGGACCAACTCGTGTGTGGGGAGCGGGCGGGAGGGACAAGTTAAACTTCAGGAAGGTGAAGTGGTGCCCTGTTCCATACCTCAGCCCCTTGGAGCCTCCTTGGGCAGCCCCAGAGCAGCTATCAGTCACTGGACACCGGTAACGCTGCACACACTACACCCCTTGTAGGTCCTAAGCCAGCCCCAGGGTGGCTGGCACACTAGAAGTCCCACCTTGTGGGGGTGGCCATAGGGGGCCAGAGAAGATGAAACCAGCACCATGCAACCATTGCATGATCACAACCCTGCCCTCTCTTGAATTCTTGGTAGCTGGATCTACAGTGGATCTAGAGGTGGTAGCTATAATTCTCTCTTTTTCTTTTCTTTCTTTACTTCCCCCAATCTCCTGTCTTGAGATTTGGGTAACTTAAAGCTGGATGGGTTGGATTTTGCTAAGGTGTATGGGTTAGCATGTGCTAAGTCAGTGCTTTGTGGAATGTTTTATTTTGGTTGAATGTTGCCCTTTAAACTTTTGCCAAGTTCCCTGATTTTCTGAAGTTTGACAGTACAAGTGTGTTATTTGACCTCCTGAAAAGCTTGTGCAGTGTCTTCTCCTGTGTGCTCTCTCAAGGTATTAAAAGAACTGAAGACCCTTTTAATATATCCAGAGGGTGGATATTTTTGGTGTATTGTATATTTTTAAAGTAAAACCCCTTTGATAAGCTTGTAGCTGTAACCTGGGGTCTTACAATATGTCAACAACATGAGACTTCATTTTATAGTTTAAGCCTTTTTTTATGTCTTATTTGGATCAAATTTATGTTCAAAATTTACATAAGTCAGGAGAGATCCTTATTATATGATTCATCGTGACTCATTAGGGCTTTTGTTTCCATACATAAATGAACTCTTCTGATGTAAAGCACAAATGACTGCACTTGATTGACCCTGAAGTTATACATTCTTGACAAAAAAGGATGGAACATCTTGCAAGCCATATGCCAACAGATGTAAAGGAGATGGATTCCATTATAAATATGGTGATTATTACTGACCAGCATTGTGAGCAGTAAGTTTTTAAAGCGTGCAAGCAAAGAAGGTGAGGAGACAAGATTGATCTCAGAAATATTGATCTCATCCTGCAGCTTTGTGTTTCAGCACATCATTCACTTTCAGCTCTCTGTCTCAGTGGCAACCAGCTTGAACAGCTTTAACGTTTTTCTGTGTGTTGCAGCTACTGTTCTGTGTACAGAAGTTTTGCAAAGAATGAAGGGGAAGAGACCCAACATGCTTTCAGGCAGACCAGAACCATGGCATTCTTTTAAAATACATTCATGTAATGTCTCGATTAAATAAATTAAGTTTGGTTGTACACAGATTTCTTTTAATGCTCATGGTTGGAGTAATTTCCTATACCAATAATTTTTTCTGGACTCTTTTCAACAATATGTATATATATAAATGTGTATAATTGTATGGTTTTATATAAATGGCTATGTACAATATAAAAGATTATTCATATGTAAATATAAGGAATAATGAGAATTATAATCAATAAAAGCTGAGCAAGAGAGAAAGCGGAAAGAAGATTAATCACTTAGGATCTTGGCAAATGCATTATTAAGCATATTAGGCAAGCTATGATATGCCAGTTTGGATTAACTACTTGGAATAGGACCAGACTATGTGACTTCATTTTCTGACTACAATGTACTAACAAAGATTTGATATCTGACCTGGACCTCTTGTATTTTGTCAGTACCATCTATCCCAGTTGAGTTAAAGAGATGTTTCCCACTGTCTGGGTCAGTAGGAGCTGTCATAAGTATTTCTCAGTCAGCAGGAGTCATTCTTGAGCCAGTGGGAGCTGTCACAAACCATTTTGACATAACATGCATCATGCTGGAAGTGAGATTGACCTCTCCAACCTCTCTTGCTATTATATGCAGGTAATCAGGCCGCTCCACCCATGTGGTAGCTCAAATTGAGTTCAACTCCACCACTCAACCTAATACTGTGGGTCTGACTATCTTTTCAGCTGCAACAGCCATGTACCTGTGAAGCTTCACCCAAATCAATGGGATTATTCTAGTGGGAAATTATTCTGGACTGCAAAATATGGTCCTTCATCTCATACCATTTTACCCTGCAAACCATCGAAGTTTAGGATTTAGGTTGCATTTGAAGTTGGAGTTTAGGTTGCATTTGAAAAGACTGCAGGATAACAACAGATGCTCTGTTACGCAGAGCTAAGCATCTAACACACTAAATGGCCAGTTCTGAAAGTGCACTGAGTTTAGCAAGTAGGGTCTTGCAACAGTTTTCTGAGAAAAAATCCCTTGCACTGTGAGAAAGTCAATTGTTACAGGAAAAAGTATCCAATGGATGTTGTACTCACTGCAGTGGGTGATGGGCAGTACTGGAGAAATTTTTCTTTTATCTCTGAATAAGTTTTCAACCATGAACTCTGTCATGAAGGAAGTGACTAAGCTTTCTCTTTCAAGAAAGAATAGTGGAAACTACTTTTAAAATAACTTTTTAAAGTTACTTTTCTTAATACAGTAGTTCCTGACTACTTTATAGCTCAATGTGAACATTTACACAGAACAGGAGCCACTGTTGCCCTAAATTTCCTTTTTGGTTCAGGGGAATCAAACCCCACAAAGCCTATCTTGCAGAAATGCTTCTCCTTTGAAGTACTAGCTGGGAACAACATGAGTATGAGTAAGGGGAAACTCTTCACTGATCCTCTAAAAGCCTTTTTCCTGTGCCATATATGTTTTAAGATTAATTAGATACATAGGTACAGTCTGCACTACTGGGAGGACCCGAACAGGGTTCACAACTTTGAACCTTATTTTAGACTGCGATACTTATATATGCCTCATCTCACAATAGACAGTCTGTGGAAAAGAGAGTTCTGTATCTTTTATCTAGTAATGGGTGGCTACAGTCCCTTCATGTGTAACATCTATATATCCCACAGCAGAGATCTGAAGATCAGTCTGTGGGACATCTGCAGTAGGTCAGTCTCAGTTTCTATTGCTGAAGTAGTTCCACTTCATGTGAGTGATTACAGAGTAAATGATCCTTGTGATAACATAAGAGCATAGGTCACTCCATGACCTAATGGTGTATGTGATGAAGAAGGAATATCCCTCTGTCATGTACCTTTATCAATATATATATTTAGGAAAAGCTTTCTCTGGATCATGAATGAGGACTTTGCTCTTAGTCACATGGAAAGTTCAGATCCGGAAAGGCAAAAGATAAATGATCTCTGATTTTCCACTTCCAACATCACTGTTCTTAGTGTTATTGTTAACAGCTAAAAAGAAAAAGAATAGGAAGCTTTAGGAGCTCGTTTTGTGTGGTCCTTTTCAGTAGAAGCTATGTATACGACTGAAGACTGTGGCATATCCTCAGTTTGGCAAGTAAGGAAGGGGAAAAAATAGGACAATTTTCTTTTTTAGAAGAAGCTGAATTTGATGACACATTGCAACTCCTAGTTCTGCAGAGAGTGAGACTACTTCTAATTGGTAGGGGATCCTGCTACTGTACTTGGTGGCATAGCCGTGACAAGAATGCCAGTACATAATGGTGACATGGAATCATGAACTGAATTAATGTAGAGATTCTGTGCATAAGAACTGGCTGGATGGCCAGGCCCGGAGAGTGGTGGTGAATAGTGCTTCATCCAGTTGGTGGCTGGTCACTAGTGGTGTCCCCCAGGGATCAGTGCTGGGCCCAGTTCTGTTTAACATCTTTATTGATGATCTGGATGAGGGGATCGAGTCTACCATTTGCAAGTTTACAGATGACACCAAGTTGGGAGGGCATGTTGATCTGCTGGAAGGTAGGAGGGCTCTTCAGAGTCCAGCTGGAGAGGTGGTCTGATTCCAACAGGATGAGGCTCAATAAGGCCAAGTGCCGAGTCCTGCACTTTGGCCACAACAACCCCCTGCAGCGCTACAGGCTGGGCACAGAGTGGCTGGAGAGCAGCCAGGCAGAAAGGGACCTGGGAGTTTGGATTGACAGGAAGCTCAACATGAGCCAACAGTGTGCCCAGGTGGCCAAGAAGGCCGATGGCATCCTGGCCTGCATCAGGAACAGTGTGGCCAGCAGGAGCAGGGAAGTGATTCTTCCCCTGTACTCAGTACTGGTGAGGCCACACCTGGAGTATTTTGTCCAGCTTGGGCCTCTCAGTTCAGGAAGGACATTGAGATGCTGCAGCAGGTCCAGAGGAGAGCAATCAGGCTGGTGAAGGGACTTGAACACAAGTCCTGTGAGGAGAGGCTGAGGGAGCTGGGGTTGTTTAGCCTGGAGAGCGGGCTCAGGGGTGACCTCATCACTCTCTACGACCACCTGAAAGGAGGTTGTAGCCAGATGGGGGTTGGTCTCTTCTCCCAGGCAACCAGCAGCAGGCACAATCTTAAGCTGGTCCAGGGGAAGTTAAGGTTGGATACTAGGAAGAAATTTTTTACTGAGTAATTAGACATTGGAATGGCCTGCCCAGGGAGGTGGTGGATTCACCATCCCTGGAGGTTTTTAAGATGAGGCTGGATGTGGCACTTAGTACTATGGTCTAGTAACCATGGCGGCATTGGATCAATGGTTGGACTTGATGATCTCAGAGGTCTTTTCCAACCTGGTTGATTCTATGATTCTATGATTCTTCCAGTACTTAGTCATACAATACCTTGTATATTTGTTTCACTTTGCTGCAACAAGTAGCACAGTTCAACAAGTTCCACCACTGTCTTGTGTTTCAGTCTATTTGTTCGAAATTGAATATTTAGTCTCATGATCCCACTTGATATCCAGGTCTACCTCTTTTCTCTATGTCTTTTCTCCACGTCATGTGTTACTATTTGATAAAATTCATCCCTATAGAATGTATTATAGAATCATAGAATGGTTTTGGTTGGAAGTGACCTTAAAGATAACCTAGTTCCAGCCCTCCTGCCATGGGCAGGGACACCTTCCACTAGACCAGGTTGCTTAAAGTTCCGTCCAAGGCCCAGTATTATGTTTCTCTCTGGATTGCAGGTTTTATGTGGTCTGCTATAGTCTCTTTCCTCATCCTTACCATTTAAGAGTATTCCTCATTCCCTCATAAACTAGTGGTTGTGATTACAAAGGAAAATTAGACAAACGGTCAGATTTTAATGGAAAGCAAGCTCTGCCATTCAGATGGCTGCAAATATTTACAGGACTGGTAAGCAGTCTCTGCTTTTTGAAGCAGAACTGAGATGTTCCTTATGTTGCTAAATGATGGAATGATAACAGAGCTCCAAGGTGGTTGATCACAGCTCTTTTCATTCACTTAGCCTGCAGTGAAGCACTGTGTGCTAAGTAATTTCTATCTTGAAAATTAATCAATCAAGCAAACAAAACCAAACTTCCAAACCATAGAACAAACCTAGTGAAGAACAAATCATATAATAATAAAAATACACCAGATAAGGTCTTGTCATCCTCTTCCCTGCGCCCCCATAACTTTCAAACAGGTATACTTTATCCAGACTAGTCTTCTTCCATTTTGTTATATTAATTAATCAGTATATACCATGTAGATGGGAAATATGTGTTCAAGGACCACTGAATGCTGAATTTCCTGAGTGCATCACAATTACAGAAACATCTATGCTAAATGACTTTGCCTTGAATCACTGTGAAAATCTGCTCTATTCAGCGGCTTTGTACAGATCTGATCCTTATATGTGCTGAAATGGTAATGAATGTTGGTTTTCTCTTTCAGTTATTGTGACTGCATGTTACCAACATGAACCTGGTGTCTCACTGTCATGTGAAAATCCATTTTCCTTTTTCTGTTTAATAGTCAAAACCTGTCACTATTATAGATTTACTGTGGTGACAATACAACAGCAGCAGACTCAGACTCATGTTTGAAAACTACAGAAGAATGTATACATTACACTCTAGCTGACAGGCCACAGAGAGGCAAAATACAAATAAAAGAAAGGCTTTGTTTGCTTGTTTTATCTTACTTTTTTATTACCTTCTGTTGCTTTCATTTCTTAAACTTCAGTTGTGTCTTGGCACATTAAGAGTCACATAGATGGTTTGTCCCTCATTATAGACCAATAATTCCACAATTAGTATTAAACTGCCTATAATTAATTAGGCTACAAGGGACCTCTACAGCTTATTTAGTCTGACCTGCTCCTCAAGGATCAGCTGTGAAATGATACCAAAATACTTCAGATTTTTTCCAGCCTTCAGCCAAGCAATTTGTTACAGATTTAAAGGTTCTTTGTGCCAAAGATAGTGCCTGTACCTGGAATTTCCTTTGCTGAAAAAGGTGTTCATTGTCTTCAGTTCTTTCTCTGTGACCCTGAGAAGAACCTGGCTTCATCTTCTTTTTAGTCACCATTAGGTAGAGGAGCAAGAGTGCAATCCCATCCCTCCATAGCCTTTCTTTTTGAGTCTAGACAAATGCAATTCCCTCAGCCTCTCCGTGTACATCCCGTGCTCGAGCCACCTGTTTTGGCGAGTCACCCTATTTTGATGTTGATCACTTGCTGAACTGAGAGATTCAAAACTTGACACAGTATTCTATGTGCAGCATCTGAAGATGATTTCGGGAGGACTCAAAAGCCGTCTGATTTGTCCAATGTTAACCTTACAACTTTGAACAAAGTATGTGTTTACTTGGAGTAAATTTTGTAGAAATCCTACTTGTTGAGATACCTGGGAGAAGGATGATTTAAGGAGGGATAAGAGACAAAAATATGTTGATGATGGATAAAAATAGAGAAAAAAATTTCTTTCCAGCTATCTACTAGAGCTCTTAACATCTCAAAATTAAAGTCCTAACTGAACGGAATCAATTTTTTTTTCAGAGATATTGTGCATCTAAAAGGTCCTGAGTTCAGAATATCTCTAAATAATGAAATTTTGATATTGCAGATTATCAACTCAATTTTGTAGCACACATCCTTCCTTTAATAATATTCTGTGTGGCTTAATTCCTACATGGCTGAATGAATTGTCTCGGGAAAGCACTTCATGGAAAAAGGGATTTGTTTTACCTATTAGGTATTTCAAGATTTCTGAATAATCTGTTGCTGCTTAATTGTTTTTTTTGACATTTTCCTTTCTGATACCCATTATATGTGACTAGATGGACATACTTTGTTGTCCAGTATCTCCATGTTATAAAAACAGCTCATTACTTACAGAAATCTGGGAATTAACTAAAAATAGTCATAGCATTGTAGATTTGTCTAAAAAGGAAATAAATGGGTGAAAATTAATCCCATGGTATGCAAAGATCTGGAAGAGAAGTGCACAGCAGGACATAAAAGGAACAAAGACTTTCCTAGCATATGGAAGAATACAGACTTTTCAAACAATTTAAAGTAATCAATATTGAACTTATTTGCTGAGGGTTTTACAGCTTTATGCTTTCTTTCCCTCACAAAGATTTAACAATAATTCCTTTTTGTCCTTTCAAGATGCTCTGAATTATATACAGGAAAATCTTTCTAAGCATAATCTCATATTCAGAAAATAATGACCTTAGGCTGATGTAAAAGTTTAATATAATATGCCCTTATTTCTGCTACTGTTGATGTAGGCAATAAACATCTGAGCTTATTGCTAACACTTGGGCTAAACAAACGGAGTGCTGTAAATTGTGTTTCAGGACATTGTCATTTTGAATGCACCAGAGTTCCTCAGCACTTTCTTCAGCTAGCACACTTGTGTCAATCATCCACCTTTTGGTACATCAGGGTTTTCATTAGTTTTGTAACTGCCTGACCTTGTGCCAGACTCAAGCAGGCAGGTAGTTCATAACCCTTTACTGTCAGAATTAGCATTCATGATACTACTTAAAGTGCAGAGCAAATTTAGAGTTCATTATTAAATGAGGCATATGTTACTACACTTATAACTGATTCAGTCTAGTTATTTTTAGTTTGACCTTTTCTGTATTCATCAAATCAACTTTGAAATAGACATTGAGGTACCCTTTACTGTTAGTTATAAAAATTCTTAGAGATATTTTTTTTCATGAAGCTTTCTGGAAAATTTTCATATATAACCTTTCTGTTAGCTTAGGTATAAAGAAGAGAAGATGGAATCATGTGGGTGTTAATGACCATTTTCTTCAGCTGTATCCTCCTTCTTTGCCTTTGCTTTTATGATGAGAACTGAAAGGCTAGTGTCGTCAGTTCAGAATAGCATGGAAACTTCCACTAAGGATGGCAAAAATGTGTGAGGGTAGAAGTATATATTAAAGTGTATTTAGTCTTACTATAGCTTTATAGACAAAATTTCCCCATTATTACTGATTTTCTGGCTATCCCATCCTCCTTCTCCTGAGGTAATCCACTGAGAACAAAGACACTAAAAATTCAAACCCGCTGGAACATGACAGGCTTAAGAAATGTTTCATGTCATTTTCCTTTCACTGTCTTGGGTTTCTAATTCTAACATGGAAAATATCTTCAAATTCTATAAACTTATTAGGTACCACAAAACCTTAATCCTTAAAAAAAATCTCTTTTTGCACTAAAAAAACCCCTTCATATTTATCACTGAAGCCTGCACTCACTGCTTCTCACTAATGCAAAAGGATAAATGTTCTGATAATATATTAGAATATATACTTATGAAAATATTATTACATTGATAAACCATAGTATTAGCAAATATATTCAGAATCAAACTATTTTATATGTAGTATAAAAGAAATTCTGTCAAGGTGTTAATTACAAGTTACTTTATGCTTCACCAAGGGTCCTAAGAACATGTGAGTGTTCACATGTTTAGATACTGCAAGTACTTAGAAATTCATTGAAGTAAGGTAAAAACCTTCAATCCTCTTGTTCATTCCTCTTTTCATCTCCCTTTTTTTTTATAAGTAGTTATGCAACCAATCTTGTAATAAAAAAATGTGCAATTATAATAGACGAAGGTTTTAAAGGTATTCAAATATCCAGCTTCACCTGACATAGATGGGAGCTGATTAATAGCTTTTAAAAGTCTAACCTGTGTTATCATTACCCTTATGGACCATTCTGAAATGGGAACTGCTGCATTTTGTGTTGAATAGAGAGTTTGAAACTTGCATCTGCTCTTATTTCTTTTTTGGTAGGCACAGGGCTCACTTATTGCCGCATAATAATTTTGTACTCTATGAGAACAGTTATGTTATACAAATGCATACAAAAGCACTTTGTTGAATTAACACTTTGGGACATATGAAAAACAACAAATCACAAAAGATGTAAGAATTGTAACACTGAAATGTACTGTTTGAACCTCCAGTTACTGTATAATGTAACTGTAGTTCATTTCTTTAGAAAACCCTAAAATTTAATTTAGCTGTATGTTGTATTCTCTCTTCTGCATGATCTAGATGAAGGCTTCAGTTCATATCCAACATGACAAATTCAGAAACCTAATTAAGACAGACTGACTCACCCTCTGGGAAAGTTCAGAGGCATTGGTCTTCCTTGAGAAAGTTGAGGAGGAAGAGTGTAAGTGAATTAGATGAGTAAGCAGGACTTACTTTAGGATAGCTGGTTTGCCTCCCAGCACTGTACACTGGAAGTGTAGATGCATCCTTAGGTAAGTCAGGTGCCTAGTACAGTCACTCTGAATCTGGCAAATAGTCTTCATAAAGGTACGCAGTGGTGTAAGCAGGAAGGAGGCGCACTGGGACAGAGCTTACTGCACAGCTATCTTACTGGGGGAACCAGATTTGGGCAGAGACCTGACAGTGCTTTCATATGAATCGATTTACAGAAAAAAAATGTAAACCTGATGCATGATTACACCTATTTCATTTACCTAAATATACATTTTGGAGCAGACTGATTTCTGCATAAATAATTATCTTTTTTTCTGATTTCTCCTTTAGCTCTGTGTATGTAAGTACATCTGGATCCTAAGGACTATTTTTCATCTTTTATATATTTAGGAAACACAGCATTTTAAGTGATGTATTAAAAAATATACAACATATAGAATAAAACACATCAGAGTTTTGTGGTTTTTTTTGCAAGATTTGTACATGTTACTAAGTGTTACCTTTTAACCTTCTAGACTGTTTCAACTTAATAACATATATTAAGTTTCATAATCACTTGAAGAAATTAAAGAATTATTATTTTTGTGCTGTCTGTGGGATTTTGCTTACATTTTAATTTACCTTGATTTCTAAATAAAAATTCAGATATATACAAAAATAAAACTTCTGAAAATCAAAGATGGAAGTGTGTGCTTTTACTTAGGTACCTAGTGTATTTTGCTTAAATTTAAGAAACCACCACCAGTATAGCCCAGGAAGGCATTCTATGATGCTTAGTTTAAGCTGCTTATTATTAATTCCAGAAGGAACAGAAGAGAAATCTTGGACTGTATGCTCCAGACTCAGACCTCCAGGCTTCATCTGAGGATAGAGTCTCAGATTTGCTATCTAGTTGATGCTTTCCTTGGTTGCTCCTTTACATGGAATGTCAGCAAGCAGGTTCTCAGATCTGGACTGAGGCTGGAAGTAGGTGGGAAATAAGTGCAGAAGAGGCATTGTGAACATACTGGCAAACTGAGAAATCTCAGGCCAATCTAAAGGAATCTTAAAATTTCTTACTATCTGAAAGCTGGTGAATTCAATTGGTGCTTGGGCATTAGAGCCTGGAAAAGGTATTAATCACAAAACTTACAGGCAACCCTCAGAAATATTTTGGATTTTTTCGTGACACTTTTGTCCAACCAAGAAAAAACAGAAATATTGAAAGCTGATTTACTTCCTTTCTGTGACAAAATGGTCTGAAACATTTCTGGTACAATCCTGTACCATAGCATTTTTTTCATAAGAGCAATAGTAAGAGCTTTGCAATGTCACATCACAGGCTTTAGCTGTAGCTCTTTCTGTGAATTTTCTCATTAGCTCAGACTAGAGCTCTAGGAGCGGGGCATCACTCAGCAGTGGGAGGTAACACAGAGAGTGAGGAGCTATCACAAAGTGCTTATTACAACCCTATCTTGAAGATGAGACCCCTGTCCAGTTTTCAAAGATATTTTCTTCCTTTTTTTAACTCCTGCCTTTTAATATGGGTGAAGGACAGTGAAGTGAGACCAAAAGAACATCAGCAGTCCCTACAACAAAATTATCAGTTTTAGGTCTATTCTTTCTTAATTGTCATTATCCTATGCAGCAGATTCTCCAAGTTTGTTCCTGAGGAAGAGGAACAGTTGTGATCATCTCTTTATGGGTCACGACCAAGTAAATCTCTATGGGTTGAGCTGAGGACAGACCAGCCTATAGAAATCAAGCCTCCAGCTCAAACCTTGCTGACTTTGATGACAGATTCTTTAAAATTGGATTGAAGCCAGACTTCAAAGAGGAACCTGAGTTCAAAAATAAGCTTTTTTTTTTTTTTTCTTTTCAGAGCAGAGTTTAAAACTTTACCTGATCTGAAGCACTGAGTTTTTTTATGACAGCAGTTTTACTTTGAAGTCCATCTTCTCAACAAGGCACATCAGGGTATCTCTAGGCATAAGCAGAGCCAACTGAGCTCGAAATACCAGGATATAGGTGTGGTGAATGCTACACGTGCCTACATGGGGGTTTTGTTTGTTTTTATTAACACTGGAGAGAAATTTGTTCATTTGAAGGCAAAGAATTACCAGCATCAGAAGATTTAGAATAATCAGATAAATTGTGGGACAAAAGATAAGAACAAAATTTCAGATAACAGGCTCTTCTTCAAGCCAGTATGCAAGAGGAAATTATTTGATTTCAAGTTTTGTTAATGATTCAATGTTTTTTCAGAATACTTTAACCTTGAGATCAAATTTGAATAGTTCAGAAAAAAACCTCAACTCTAAAATGGTTGAAGAGAAAAATGTTACAGGTTTTCATCTGTATTATTTCTACACACCAAGAAAGTAGCAGAAAAATGAATGTTGTATGATGCATTTAAATTGCACTTTCAAAAAGACTTTGGACAAAGTCTCAAAATAATCCTTTAAGAAAACTCATTAGACACAGTGGAGAAGTTCTGGTTGCCTGATCACTGCCATTTAGAATAATTTCAGACTCTGTAGGGCACTGCATCTAATTTTACATGTCATTCTCTGGGAAGTCAGTCACATCACTGTGGAAGTATCCTAGATACCACAAGATGTCACAACAGGAACTAGGCATCACTGTTTAGTCCTACAAGTGCCCTTGCTAGGGAAAATGGAACTTACCTTTCCAAAGCTCTGCAGAGATCTGGAACCAGAAAGTTCTGTTTATAATGCAAGGGTTTTGACTGCTTTCTACTCCTTTTAAGATAAGTTAGGGAGTTAATTTTTTTTTTCCCCATCCACCACTATCATACAGGAAACTCATACCTTGAGTGAATACTGACTCTATTGAAGGGGAACCTGCCTATCACACTTGTATATATATAATAATTCTAGAATCTCTCCTCAGAGTTCTCTATAATATTTTGAAAATCCAAGGAAGAAATTCCCACCTATTCATACAAATGTGAATTGATTTCCAGTAAGGTCTCTGGCAAAGGGTGCAGAATTTAAAAGGTATGAAGTTGAAAAAGTTAAAAAGGAAGATTAAAAAAAATCTGAAGGACACCTAAGTAGTTATATTAATGAGTTAAAAAAAAGGACTTGAAGCTGATAGTCTCAGATCATTCCAGCTCCCTTGGAAACTGCTTCCACATTGCTTCATTTCATAGCAATGAAAAGCTATAAATAAATTGAACTTTTAATGGAACTTAGATATTTGTAAATCAAACTACATATCAAACTGTTAGCTTCTCTAGTGTTTCTTAAGTGTGATTATTTTAAGAGATTAGGATCACTATTTACTGTGGGTTTTTTCCACTGTTTCCAATTTAAGTAATAATAAGAAATGTTAGCACACGTGGGGAAAAAAATCCTACAGGGAAAATTAATCCCTCACTACGAAAACTGTATGACCATAGTCAGTTCTGCAAAAATGATCCACCATTTCAGGCTTTTGAGTTTTACTGAAAAATTAATTTTGTGATTTGGAAATGTTTTACACATTTTTTTCTCTTAATACAATTCCACTCACCTGGCATTGGAAATGTTCACGTCTATGTTTTATTAGCACAGTGAAATGTGTATGCTCATACAGAAATCTGTGGGGCCTCTTACAGTGGTTGAGATAGATCCACTACTCAGGTCCCGAATGCTTATGCATAATTGGTACATGTATACTGTGTAGCCACACATGTTGAGGAATACTTGTCGTCCAAGTAGCTCAGCTGAGCTGCAGATTGAAATGTGAACAGCTCTGGGCGGAAGCCAGAGAAAAGTGGCTGTGAACTGCCAACCTTTGGAATAACAAAAGACATGAAGACAGCTGATGCCAGACAGGTGAATGGACACTGACAGACACGGCAGGAGCCAAGAATAGCCGACCTTTTGGATAACAAATGAGAAGAAGAAGACTGGAAGGAGCCAAAGACACGAAAACTCACGAGGAAGAGTGAGACTTGTGCACTTAGACTGTGAAGGTATAAAAGCCCAGGGGTTTCTTGGTTGGGTGTCCACCTCAGAGGCACCAGCTTGGGTTGTTTCTCTATAACTGCCTCATGAATAAATGGCTTTGTGGAATGAGACATCTGAGACTCTGCCATGGGATACCTGGGATTGAACCAGTAAGGAAACCTGGTCTGACAGTGTAAGTGGGGTGTGTGGAGAGTCAAGCTGGGCACCATCAGCTCACTGGAACTGCCCTCTGTGAAGGGGCTTCAACCCCAGTGGTGACAGTCTCTGACCTTGGCAGTGTGACTGCCAGAGAGTCTTATGCATGGTCAGACTGAGAAGTTTCCTGAACACATCAGTCATACAAAGAGAAAAGTTTTCTGTTTTAAAAGTAAGGAAATTATATCATTCTGAATAAAGTACAGGGTTTGGGTTAGGTAACAGTATTCCTTGGGATAAATGAACAGAAATAGCAGAAAGTCTCAGTACACTTCTTGCAACTTGAAAATACAAGATAAAAGTCCAGTGTCTGACTTTTCATTCTGACCACCATGCAACTGATTCTTCTACTGGCCAGATAAACTGTTTAGGAGGAAAGCTTTCTCTTCCTCCTTCTAGCATTGCTCACTGCACACTGGTTCTGTCACCTCATTCCTTCTCTACCATTCTCCTCATCTTTGTTTCAAACTTTTTTTAAATATTTGGTCCTTCAATATTTCCTCTTTCCATTTTACCGTCAGCTCTACAGTATTTATTCTTCAAGCTGTCTCTTGTGTCAGTATTTTTCCACCCACTCCTCCTCCCCTCTAATTAATGGTACCTTAATAGGACTGTTTCCAGAAGCAAATTTACTACCTGCAGTTATGATTTAATTCTTTCAGATGAACACAGGTATCTTTAAAAATGCCTTTTTGATGTCTGAATGAAATACTCATGTTTTCTATTGTATTTTATCTAATGGATACTTGTCAATATTTCCACTGTTATGTTTCCCTGTACTGAAAGAGTATCCTTTATTAAAAAAAAAAATAAATTGAAGAATATAAATGAGAGCCTGTAATATATTGTATGATGATGCCTGCAGCAGTGACTGGATGCAAAAGAAACATGAAGTAACAGGGGTATCTTGTGGTAGCATCACCCAAACATTTTTGGTGTTTTTTTTTCATCAAGAAGTCCAGTGTTTGTAAGAGATGAAAAGAAAAACTTTCTGGCTAAGTCTTTGGGTGATAATTTGTCAAGTTAAAAATGCACTTAACTTTGTTAATTCTTTTAGGGAACAATTGCCTGTGGGGGAAAAAAAAAGAAAAAGAATAACAACAAATAAAACAAAGTGTATGAATTTATGTAATGAATGTCACTATAAAGAAAGGTGAAAACCAATAAAGTAGGTTGGTCATTTCATAGAATCGTAGAATAGCCATGTTCGAAGGGACCTCAAAAGGTTATTTTATTCAATATTTCATAGGAAAGGGAGTCCAGATGAGATTATGTAGCACCTTGTCCAGTTGCATCTTGAAAACACCCAACAATGAGGACCCTATCATATACCTGGGGAGGTTGTTCTGGCAAATTATTGTACTCCCTTAGAAAATTTCTTTCTCACACACCTCTCCCAGTGCAACTTGCACTGTTTTCCCGTTGTCTTCTCCAGTTGCTCCTTCTGCAAATAGACCCTCAGTCCCCCATGGAGCCACCATTTAAGCACTAGAATACTATGATGAGGTCACCCACTGAGCCATCTCTTTTCAAGGGGAAAAGACCTGACTCCTTCAGCCTTTCCTCAAAGGTCATATGATTAGCCCTTTGATCACCGTTGCGGCCCTCCTTTGGACCCTCTCCAGATTGTCCAGGTCTTTGCCAAACTGGGGGGACAATAACTGGACACAGTACTCCAGGTACAGCCTGATAACCACTGAGCAAAGTCAATCTAAAGTAATGAAAACAGTTGTTGTAAATGATATGTCAGCATTTATAAGGGAACAGTAGGATGACATTATATCTGGAAAAGAAAATAGTATAAAAGCATTCAAAAGACCTAGAATAAACAGAATCAAACTTCTATATCTTATTTTAGGTTTTCTTACCTCCTGCTGTCTATAGTTTTTTCCTTGATGCATCACTGTCCTTTTATCCTCAGAAATAGTATGGCTTTTCTGTGTGGCTATTTTATAACTTTATATGAATCTTCATGTTTCATTCTTTGAATCCAAATACATTTTGTGACTATTGCCTCATAAATAAATATAATAATAAATGTCTTTTTAGATACCTGTAAAGAACAGATCTCCTTTGTCCTTACACGTAAATGTAAGTGTTGAGACGAATATGTGTGGGGCAAATTAAGAAAGTGTTGAGTATTGTTAGTGGTTTATGCAAAACCAATAATAATAATAAAAAAAACCAAACTACAGGAAAATATCAGGTGCATAATGATATCCTTGAGAGGATACATAAGAAAGCTAGAACAGCAAGGATATTAAAGCGTGGTAGTTTAGATAATGAAGTCAAATAAATTGTCTTCATCATTGGGCCTTCATTGTCACCAAAGTACACTGTGATAAATGAAGCAGACTTGTCTGATGGAAATTGTAAACATTCATATTTAATAAACAGTTATTAACACTTTTATAATATTGCTCTTTTATGTTCATTACATGCTCATTGCATTACAGCAAGTTTATTTCCTATTTCATTTCTCCGCTGTCATTGTGTATTGCAAACCTGTGCAAGACAGGTCTGTTTTTTATGTTCTACTGTACAGCATGTGAGTAACGTTCAGATCTTAATGGAAGTGTCACATTTGCAGATCAAATTATCTAGTTTTAACAGCTAAGGGGAATCAAATTAATCAGTAAAATTAGAATACAAACCAATATAAATGTTGTGGTTCCCAAGATGTTGACTGAAATACATGGAGGTCATGTTTGCCAGTTATCACATTAAAAGGAAGTCAAAGACTTAGTGGGGTGCTCAATTAGTTATCATTAGTAGTCCTAAATTAGGAGCATACATAAAGGTTTAAACTGCTAGGAAAGTTCATGGCTCAAGTGAATTTAGTAGCACAAATAACTACATGGATTTTCTTTTTTTTTCTTCCCTTATTAGTCTCTTAGATACCGACATACAGGAACACAAAGAAACCCAGAATACTTACTCTGATCTATAGGTAATTTTTGCCTTTGAAACAAGCAAAATCTTTATTTCCAAGAATTAAGGCTGCAATCTCCTAGAAAATAAATTCACAACATTTTGGAAGAATATGGATAATCATCAGGATGTTTGTCCCTATTTCTTTACATATCTCTTTTTTTTTATTTTCCTTCTGTCTGTATAAGCAACAGGAATGTGTCTTGTTTTTCTAGCATACCTCATAAGTACACACTGCCAGAAATAGGACATTGAGTCCAAATGTGTTAGACTCCTAGAATATATGTTAATCTTCACCCTCTTCTATCTGCACTCCAAATACCCCTGAAAGCTGCTCATTAGCTCAAAACCATCTGCTTTCAGTCTGCCATGGGTTTTACAATTCCTAAATCAGGAACACAGCAATAAAGACGAAAAGATATTTCGGTGGGTTGACCCTGACTTGATGCCAGGTACCCACCAATGCTCCATTACTCCCTTTCTCAGCAGAACAAGGGAGAGAGAATATAGCTAAAAGTTCGGGGTCGAAATAAGCACATGGAGAGATGACTCACCCATCACCCTCATGGACAAAACAGAGTCAACTTCGGAAAAAATAATTGAATTTTATTGCCAATCAAATCAGAATAGAATTAGGTAAATGGAAACCTTAGAACACCTTTCCCCCCTACCTCCTTCCCCAGCTTAATTTTATTCCTGATTCTCTACCTTCTCCCTTCCAGAAGTGCAGTGGTCCAGGGAAAGGGGTTGTGATGGGTTCATCATTCGTTGTCTTTACTGCTTTTTCCTCCTCAGGGGAGGACTCCTTACACTCTTCCCCTGCTCCAGGTTCCCCTTCCCATGAACTTCTCCAACATGTATCTTTCTTACAGACTGCATTTCTCTATAAACTGCTTCACCGTGGGTCATTTCCATATGGTGCATCTGTTCCTTCAGGAACAGACTGTTCAAACCTGGGTACCCCATGAGGCTACAAGTCCTGCCAGCAAACCTGCTCCAGGATGGGCTTCTCTCTCCATGGGGCAACAGGTCCTGGCCTGAAGCCTTCTCCAGTATGGGTTTCCTACAGGATCATAGCCTTCTTCAGGCATCCACCTGCTCCCTCATGGGGCCCTCCAGGGACTACATGTGGATAACTGCTCCCCTGTGGACCTCCATGGGCTGCAGGGGCACAGCTGCCTCACCGTGGTCTTTACTACAGGCTGCTGGGGAATCTCTCTTCTGTTCCCTGGAGCACCTCCTCCCCCTCCTACTGCACTGATCTTGGTGTCTACAAGGCTGTTCCTCTCACATATTTTCACTCTTCTCTCCTCTGTCTTCAATTTGCTTCTGCACAATGGTTTTGTTGTGTTGTGGTTTTTTTCATTCTTAACCCTGCTATCCCTGAGGCACTGACTCCGTCACTGATGGCTTGGACTTGGCAGGAGAAGCGTCCGTCCTGGAGCCGGTTGGCATTGGGTCTGTCAGACATGGGGGAAGCTTCTGGCAGCCTCTCACAGAAGCCAGCCCTGTAGCCCTGCTGCTTTCACAAGCTTGTCTTGCAAACCCAGTACAGATATGTCAACTTAGTGAAGTTTCTTAAGGACTATGAGACCTTAGGGGTGGGCCAGGAATGACATAAATATTTACTATAGCCATAATAATGACTTAATTCCATCAACTGTAGTTGTGACATCAATTGCATGTTCTACACACACACTTCTTAATACATTTATTTCCATTTATATTCAAATTTACATGAATACATTTTTTTACATTTTAATTTTAAATGCCATACATCTTCTATTCATGTTTCCATGAGGAATGTTAGTATTGAAAACAGATTCAAAGTCACACAAACCTCTCTGATGTTATCTTTGATGCTGTTTGTTTTACAAGAAAAACTACAGAGTTTAAAATGTGTCATGGTCCATTTGCATAATTTATTGATCCTGGAGCAGTTAGATATTTGCTATTTATTTGCCATTGCTTTACTAGTGACCATGCAGGTGAAAAAGATTTTGTGTCATTTTGATGGAACAAGGTGAATTCTCAAATCTTTGACAATAATTTCTCTGATGTGCATAGAAATTGGATATATTAAGGCAGGCTAGAGATCTTTTTTTTTTTTCTCAGTGGAAAAGAAAAACATATATATGTGAAGTAATTTTATAAATGGAAGAAAAACATGATTCTTTTGTGCTACTGTAATATTGGGTAAAAAATAATTTCCTGACTCTGATCAAAATAATCATCCATATGAAATAAGAATGGAAACTTATCTTCAATGTTTGCATGTAAAAAAATAATATGAACCATTTAGCATATTAAAAATCAAATTTCTGCTATGTCAGAATGCTCACTAACCAATTTCAGATTAATTTTCTTAATTGAAACTAATTCCAGTGGTACTTTTATGTTGGACAGCACATGCTCAGGACATAATTTCTTGTGCAGGATTTCCCATGAATATAAAACACTCTCTTTTAAAGTAGTTAAGAGATTAATACTCATTAAGGATTAGTGGATTTCAAGCTTCATCTTTTATAATAATTTTTTCAGTTAGTTGAGTGTCAAGACCCCTGAATATTAAGCTGTCTTTCAAAAAATGATACTGTGCTTCAGAAAAGATTATTTTTGACTCTTCTATCCTCCTCCAGAGAAGTAAGCCAGTATGCAATCATACTAATTCATGTCTTTTCAGAGATGACAAGTATTTGAAAATCTATATAATGATGTCAGTCTTTTTATTATTGATACTGTAACAGATGTAAAGTTTATTGTCTGAGGAAGACAGTTTCAATCTAGCATTGCCATGCAATTGGTGTGCTGCAATAACGACTTTCATATGCAAAATGAGCTTATCTTGATTTACTGCACTTTTACTTCTTTGCCCCACTTTGCCTCCTGTAGCATCTTGTTATAAACCTCAACTGAAATTTCTGTTAGATTTTCAAATTATTGTCTTGTGCAGGAACTAAGAGAAATGGAGCCTTATTCTTCATATCTTCATGGAGCTCCAGATCAAGAAGCATTGTTTGTCATCCAGTATAGTTTGCTGTATATGACACTGACAATTATATTTTACCTAGATGCAATTGTTTTTAACCCATACTTTGATGTATTAAAGTGCAATTCTTACATCACAAAGTTTCTAGTCTTTAATTGAAGTCTTCAAGGTTTGGAGAATCATCACTTCAATTTCTGGTTTGATCTCAGTGTAAATTGCTTAAAAATTTTTTTATGTCCCCTGTGAAGTTGAGTGCCTTTAACTTCCAGGACCAATCTCTGCTGTGTGTTCTTGTCCTCAACTAAAAGTGCTTTTTCTATACAGAATTGTCAAACCTTGGAGGAAATAAAATTTTAAAAAGTTATCCTTTCCCCCAAAGTGTGTACAATGTGGGCAGGAAGTCCTCAGGTCTGATGCTTTTACTATACAAATGCACTCGCATTGGGTTGTATTGCTCGCTAATGTAGATTTGGACCATACCATCTGGGCTCCCCTGTAGCTGAACAAGAGGAAAGGGAACATCTAAGACCAACTCAGAACATTGTTTGGCTTAATCACCTTTTGATTTTGTTCAAAGTACCTAATTGAGGTGTATGAACTTAAACTAGGGCATAACCAGGACTTTTTAAACCTTTTAGCATGTATAAAATTGAATTAATGCATTTTGTCATTCAGTATATAACATTTTTAACATACAGGAGCCTGACAAATTCTTCAAAAATGTCTTAATAATGGAATCAGAGCAATTGTATTTTCCCATGAAAACACGCTAATCGTCAGATTCATTACCTTTCTAATCTCCAGTACAAATATAAATATGAACACCATCTCAGAGTCCTTCTTCTATTACTGTTTAAATTTTTTTGTCATGCTAACGAGCTTACTCTTATTGTGTCACTTATTCTTTCTAAACATTAGAACAGTATGAACATACTGCTAGTATTTATTTCATATTCAAATATTAATATCTTACATTCCCCTCAGCCCACTTCTGAGTTAAGGATAAGGTGAAATTTTTTTTAAAACAAGAAATATGTCATTATCCCTAAGTGATTTATCTAACCCTATATAAATCTCTAACTTTTTTATCCTATGCAAAGTGAGAATTCCAAACATTTCTCCAATTTTTGCATAATTGTTCACAGATTGCCTCTTCTAACTAGTAATAGATTTACAGATTTGTCAGGATTTTATCTCTGGAACATTTATTCTAAATGTGTTACAACATGTTAATAAGTAACCATCGTTTTCATAGCTTATTCTATTAGTCACAAACTTGATATTTTTGAGTAATTCAAACTGATATTTTAAGTCCAGTTTTTAAAGTTAAAAAAATAATGCTAACTTTTCAGATTTTTAAGTTTTCCTCTGTAGGCATTATGAACTGTTATTTACTGATGACTGCAAAACATGTTGTGCAACCAGTACAGCTCTCTTTAAATACAATAATTCTATAAAGTGCCAACAATAAAGCAAGTACTAAAACTATGTTCTCACTCACTGCTGTCTGTTTATGGCTTCACAAAGCACCTGTAATATGTGGCATCAAATATCAGTTCTGCAGTATGGATTTCCAGCTGACACCTAAGAACCTCAAAAAAGGCCTAGGCCATCCAGTATGCTGGTTTTCCACAGAAAGCAGAAAATAAAATAAAAAACAAACAAACAAACAAACAAAAAACCCAAACCAACAAACAAAAAAACCCCAAAATCTAAACAAAACCATAGAGAAAACACCAGCAAACTAAAGCAAATATACAAACACGGATATACACATATTTTCATATAGGCATGTTTGTGCGTTTGTCTGCATGTGTGTACACATACATGAAGCTCTTCATAGTCAAATAGACAAAACATAGTTAAATAGTTTGATACCTCTATGCTATGTTGTTTGGTGAACCACTACATATTTTATTCTGAGTGGATGAGTGATCTATAAAATATGAAATAGTCTGGCTTTGAAGTACCCTGGTTTTGTATTATTTGACACTAAACTTTTTTCTGCCAAAATCAACTAACTTCTAAAACTATCATTGCATCTGAGCATGTCCTCTAACTTTCACATTCATTTTTGCCATAGCTTTTAGCAGTAAGTGGTTATTTTAAGCTTCTGGCATTACTCATCTGAACCTTAAGGAAACTACAGGTTCTGTCTATGCGTATTTCCAGTAATTTGAAATTAATTTGCCAAAGGAGCATAGAGCTCAATAGTACTATACAGGTGAGGAATTTATCTGCCCAAGGCTGTGCATGCAGCATCTGGTGTATAAAAATCCCTTCATAAATTTCACCAGGATGTTCGTGTCTCAGGTGCCTCAAAGGTCTCAAATTCCTCAAGGTATGTTAGACAACTCTCCTTGTCAGTCACCAGTCACTGAGAGACTCTTTCTCTGTTGTCCGGTATGATACTAGCTCTCAAGGCTGCCCTTGCAACTGGAACTTGTAAGCCATTAAACTTAGATGCTATAAATAATAATTTGGACCTTCTTGACATCTATTAAGGTCATCTACCATGCTAATGCTTGGATAAGGGTATTCTTGAGGTAAAGGTATCTGGTTAACTGATTGTTTAGAATTAATCTGTATCCGTAGGCAGATGAAGAGGCAAAAAGCAAAAAAAAATATTCACATACAGTGTCCAAAATTGAAGCAAATTGACAAAGCAGCTATATAATTTCTTTATTAAAAAAAAAAAAGATTAAAAAGAACAGAAAAAGAAAAAATGTTCTTTGTCTATTTATAATGTAATTAATTTAATCTGAAAAGTTCACTTCCTGCAGTAAGATGACTTCCAGAAGCCACTTTCCTTCTAGATATTTTTTCCAGATCTTTTTTCCTTTCTGAGTATTCTGTGCCTCAGATTACACTAAAAAGATAGCTGTGTTTTGCTGCTACATATTACATTTAGAGCTAATATTTTTTTCCCCAGGATAATTCATCATCTCTCCTTGAACTTATTTACATCTCCCTCCCCCATACTTATTGTCTTATCCCACCACTTATTACCATTAATATGTTAATTAAATTAATTTTTTCTTCAAAATATAAATTGATAATTTCATTTCTTTGGAGGTGCACATACTGCTTTTTGAAACCATCTGTACTTGACTGCTCAATTAGGTCCATGACTAAAGGATAAATTAGATAGGCAGTTTGCAATTTTCAGAATGAATTGTTTCTGTCTAGTGAAGCATAGAATAATTTTGGTTGGGAACGACCTTTAGAAATTATGTAATCCAATCACTTGCTCAAAGCAGAGTTAGTCTCATAGTTAGGTCATATTGCTCAAGTCCTTGTCAAAGCATGTTTTAAAAATCTCTCAGTTCTAAGATTGTACAGCCTCTGCGGGCAGCTTGTTCCAATGTTTAGTTACTCTCACCAAAACATATTTCTTCCCTCATACTTAGTAGGAGTTGTCCTTTCTGCAGCTTGTGATTGTTGCATCTAGTTCTTTAACCATGCACCTGCAGGAAGAATCTTTTTCTGTCTTCTGTGAAACTGACACCCACAGAAGGCTGAAGACAGAAATTAAAATTTCCCCTTAGCTTTCTAGTCTCTATGCTATTCAGACCAAGTTCTTGCAGGCTTGAGCATTACCTGCTCCAGCCGACTACCCATGCTGATCACTCCGTGGGACTAATTCCAGTTTTCTGGTGCCTTTCTTGCACAGAGGAGAGTTCTCCAGATTCAGGCTCACAGGTGGCAACTATGGCAGCAGCACCACCATCACCACCACTTCACTATACCTCATAGTATTCATAAGGATACTATGCCTGTCCTAACCTGGAATTTACCTGGTTTGAAAATTAAATGATCATCACTTTTTACATAAGGCATCCCTCCTTCACATTAATATTAATAGGAAAAAAAGCAATGACTTGCAATTGCGAAATTTTAAAAATTGTGGGGATAGACAGCCACATCTCTTTTGTCTTCCTCTTCTCACTAAATGCAAATAAGCCAAGTAGCCTGACCTGTAAACTGCCACACATAATCAGGGTAAGCACCCCGAGTCATGTAGCTCAGGCTGAATGTCATCCTGAGCTCAGGAGAAAAATTTTTTTATATCTTACTATTCTTATTAATCAACTGAGGGTTATAAACTATTTAAACCTAAGCTAGAGGTGGGATGGAGCCATTCAGGAGAGAGAGCAGGACCAGACACTTTTTGTGTGTGTCAAAGTCTTCATGTATGGGTAGGAAATGTGAGCCAAACTTTTGGCAGAGAGAAAGCATCAAGGAAGACGGAGATAACAGCAAATGAAAATGAGAGGTTACATGTGGTAAAGCGAAGAAGCAGAGCTTTTGAGAAACAAGTTTAAGGAAAGAGCATGGAAATGAGAATAAGAATACAGATTAACTTGTACAAAATAAGGACATATATGGTCAGGATAGACAAAAACTAAACGACAAGTAATCAAAGCAAGTAACAGCTGCTAGAAAGCCTTGCATGTATACTCATGTTCTAATGCTTTATATCTGCAAAATCTTGGATCTTTTTCCTTATGCGTGAGTATTGCAATATGTTTCTAAACTCCAAATTTAAGGTTATTGTGCAAATACTCAGGAGAGAATGTTTGATGAAAGGGGGAAGGGAAAAAAAAACACCCTACTAATGGATCAGGATTTTGACATAGAATAACTCTCATTAAGACTATCAAATCTCCAAAACTAGGTGGCCATCCATTAGTTGGTAGCAGTTGAAGTAAATGTTGCAAGGGTCTTCTCAATGATATCTCTAGCTGAGCTGTGAGGAAGTTTTTAAAACCACTGTTTTTAAAACCACAGTCTTTTATCTGAAGCTATTATCTCAAGATAGTTGTATTTTCTGTGTAGATGACTGGCTGGGGAGTTGCTGGATCACATAGAGAATTAATAACTAAAGTGTACTTCATGTGGACATTATTCCAGCCCTGATACTACGTCACTTTGATATTCTAACTAAAGAATGAACCTGGTTTTTGTCCTTATTACATAGTTATCACTTAAGTCCTGTGACAGTTTCCATAATTTCATATGCGGTCAGTATATGTGTAAGTTAAGTGGAAGAATTCAGTAGGTTTTGTTTTGTTGGGTTTTTTATTTGTTTTTAATCAAATTAGCAATAATCTGTTTTGTCAGTTTTTTTTTTTTTTTTAAGACAGACATATCTGTGCAATACCATTTCAATGAAGCACAGCAATTGTACTTAAGAACCAAAAATATTTTGGATATGAGTTGTTTGTTTCCTCATAAATTTGAGACTTTTATGGGGGAAAGAATTCTGGTCAGCTTTAGTTATAATATACAACACAAGACCTTACATGCATTTGTTAATAGGAAAATTTGCAGTTTATATTTGCATAAAACTCCACCCTGGCAGGTTACTAATCTTATGCAGTTTAAATATCAGAAGTCTGAGGGCAATTAGAGTATTTCTTGAATAAAATTTATTTTATAATGTAATTTTACAAATGTTCTTCTTTATATTTTTCTGTCTTTGAAGTAGTGATTACATCTAGCTGAAAAAATTTCTGCTCCAATAATTTTTTTCCAATTTTGTTATTACATAATAGATAGTTCTAGTTTATACAGAAGAGAAAAATTCTGTAAGGGAAAATATTGATATTTGGAAAAACATAACTGGACATCACAGCCAGTATCTTCCACAGACAGGAATCATCAACCAAACTGGTTTATATCTTGCACAACCATCCAACTGTTCCATGTTACATTATTTCCATCACAAAGTCATGACACTGTGATATTCATTCAGAGATGCAGTTTAAACTATATGAGAAGAGGCAGTCTGAGGAATATCAACAGAAATTTATAGGATATAATTGCTGAATTCTACTGTGATGTCTTTCTTTTTCTTTCTTTTTTTGGCCCTGCACTCCTGACATATTCCAAAATCTTCTTTTAGGAAACACATATTTTCAGATCAAACCTAGCCCTGATGTACAACACAAATCCAACTAAGCAGTCAATTGCATTTTGAAGAGTCACACCATCTTTAAAAGGAATCATAAATTCCGCCTTATGATAATTTTATTATCCCCAGCCTGTTACTAATGTATTCATGATCACAGCTCTTTAAAAATGATTTTATGACTGGCTTACTCACCAGTTTCTAACACACTCTTGCCTAAAAACAACAGCATTTTTAAAATATTTACCAAAGACCTACTGAGGACTTCAATCCTAAGCTCTGTTTGCAGCAAATGTGTAATTGTCACTTCTTTTCAACAGGTGTGAAAATAAGAGAGTTGTTAAATATCTTATTAAAATGATAACATTTGCAAATTACTTTTTTTTTTACAAAGAAACAGTGTTGCATACCACTTAAAGGTAGCAATCTAAAAAAGTAAAAAAGTGAAATGTCAAAAATTACAGAATCATAGAACAGTTTGGGTTGGAAGGAACCTTGAAGATTATCTGGTTCCAACCCCACTGCTGTGGGCAGGGACATTTGCAACTAGACCAGGTTGCTCAAAGCCCCATCCAGCCTGGCCTTGATACTTCCTGGGATGGGGTATCCACAACTTTCTTGGGCAATCTGTTCCAGTGTCTCACCATCCTCACAAGAAAGATTTTTTTCCTATTACCTAATTTTAACCTACTCTATTTCAGTTTGAACCCATTCCGTCAGTCCTGTTACTACATACACTTGTAAATAGTCTAGCCCCATCTTTCCTCTGAGTTCCTTTCAGGAAAGGAAGGCCACAATCAGGTAACACTGAAGCTGTGTCTTCTCCAGTCTGAACACTCTCAATTCTCTCAGCCTTTCCTCATGGGAGAGTTGTTCCATCCGTCTGATGAACTTGCCCTCCCTTGGACTCGCTCCAACAAGACAATGTCTTACCTGTGCTGGGGACCCCAGAGCTGAATGCAGTACTCCAGAATGGGTCTCACCAGAATGGAATTGAGGGGGAGAATCACCTCCACTGACCTGCTGGCCAGGATGCTTTTGATGCAAGATCTATTCCAGATAATGGAATATTCAAATTACGTCTATAAAACACTGTATTTACAGCATAGTACAAAATATTTATCTTAACACTATAATAAGTTAAATAGCCTCTAACTTCTTGTGATAACATTCACAAATATATTTCAGATAGATGCATATTTTGTGTATGTAAAATACGTTACACATAGGTAGAATTCACACTCTGTGAATTTATTATTCATAAATTTCATTGAAAATAGTTTTTTAATGAACAAATATAAGACATCTTTTAAAAGGGTAAAAGTAGCTCACTACCTGAAGCTTCTTCTTTTTTTTTTTTTAATGTACAAAACAAATAAAATAAAAATATATAGTTATCCCTAGGGTCTGGATGTTTTTCTATTCCACCTCATGACATTGCTGGGGGTGGAGCAGAAAGGGACTCTCTTTTCTGGTGAGAAGGGGTTCCTTCTGGCTGAGAAAATGTGGTAGATGGAGCAGAGTTGTTTGTTGTCAGGGGCTTTCTGTGTAAATACTTTATTTTTATTTACCTTTTGCTGCTAGTATTATTATTGTTACTGTTTCTTATCTCAGTAGTGTTTCCAGTAAATTGTGCTTATCTCAACCTGTGTTTTTTGCCTTTTGTGCCTCCAAATGGAGGAGGAGGAAGGGGAAGCAGTGCATGTTGATCTCAGACCTGTTTTTGAAAGAAACTCGTTCTACGAATTGCTGTTTTTTGAAATCTATGTTACGATATCAAACACAAGTGGAAGTAATGATGCAGTTCAGATGAAAACATGGAAATAATAGAAAACATCTCAAAAATTGCAGCCAAAGGATGAATAACTGGGTGAGTAGGCAAAATTCACCTCTGGAAGTGTATAAGCACCAAAATCACTAAGGAGGGAGCTCTGTATGATGTCAGAGTAAACAAATGTGATTCACTGGAGACTTGAGAAGGTAAAGCAAGCCAGAGCAGAACTGCTACCAGTGACAGATCAAGGGCTTGATTCATTGCATATGGCCCAAAACACAGGCCATATATTCATTGACTGTCCTTGCTGCATAGGGAGAGATTAAATTGCTGGAACATATGGTCATTTCAGGTGCATGTCTCTTATGTAGAAATGTGTGCATGGTTATTGAATTCTGAGAAGAAATTATTAAAAATGAAAGAAGCCAAATATAACAGCTTATATGCTGGATGTGATAGCTACACTGGCTCCTCACCAGATATCTTACCAACAAGAAATTAAATTATTTCAGTATTGGTTTGTCAAAGCAGTGAAGGCATAGTGTGGTGCATAAAGCAAAAAGATGACAGTAATCAAGGTTCACCAGTTTTAATTAAAGTGAGGAATAAACAAATATCCAGTTGAAAAAGGGCATATTTTGGAAAGAAAAGGGAGCAATTTGTCAGGTCAACAAGACTGAAAACAATGAAAGGATTTATAGAAAGATTTTGAATGTTTGTAATAGGAAGATGTGAAAAATTATCTGGTACTTTTTAACTCTGACAGTGTTTAAAAGGCAAGCCTTCACATCACTTTTCTTAAAGAACGCTTCAAACATGAGGTCAGACAGCAGAAGAGAACCACAGAAGCAGAAGTACCAGTAAGGAAATTATGGATTGTGTTTTTGACTAAAAATAAATTATCCCTATGTATTCCTTGGTAAGTACTTAGAAATTGAATAAATTGTGGGTTTATGTTGCAAACTTACCTGGTGTGAGGGCATTAAAAATTTCATTATTGAAGCTTGTGGGAATTTCATCGTTTTTATGTTCTCTGGAAAATGTATAATAGGATATTGAAGAGATGCAAAGCCTTTTAGAAAGTTGCGTTGACAAATTGGTAGAGAAAAACTGGAAAATCCTCTCACTTGCTTAGTAAGCTAACTTAGAGAGAGCTGGGGTTGTTTAGTCTGGAGAAGAGGAGGCTTAGAGGTGACCTCATCACTCTCTA
>VYXB01002877.1:87887-129077 GCA_013397135.1 Pachyramphus minor | reverse complement strand
TAAATAGACCTCTCCTTGTGGGTCCACCCAGGACAACAGCTCTTCCTTTCTCTGCTGTCCTTTTTGGGTCACAAGTGAGCTGCACCAGCATGGATCTCTCACTGGGACTACAAATCCCACCAGAACAACTTGCTCCAGCATAAGTCTCTCTCTCCATATGCCACAAATCTCTAGCAGGATTCTGCTTCAATTCAGACCTCTCACAAGGGTCACAGCTTTCGTAGGCACTGGTCTGTTCTGGGACAAATTGTCTCATTAACTTCTGGGGGTCTCTCTGCACCCCAGTTATCTTCTAAAGGTAGCAGGGGTTTGCAACTTTCAGTCTTTTTCTCCCCTGCTGTAGGGAGAGAGGGGGGCCTCCCCCCGCGCTTCTCTACTCTCTCCAATTAGACTGACCTTGGAGTACTTGTTATCTCAAATCCTCCTGTGCTCTCTGCCAGGGCTGGAATCCTTCTTGCACCATGTTTCAGGTGGGCAGTTTCTCTCTGGAGTTCCTTTCTCCACTCTGTTACATATCCTGTCCGTGGCAGGGCTTCAATGCTACACCTGCCCCTGGCTCAGGGGCAGGGGAGAGGGGCCCTGGCCCCTACATGGGGCTGCCTCCCTCCTACTCCATAGCTGCCAAATTTCTTCTGTGCCAAAACCTTCTCTTCCGTTTTCTTGAATATGTCATTAGCAGAGGCGTTACTAAAACTTTTGATTGGCTTTTTCTCTAGAAATATACCTGGGCCTGATCATTTCAGCCAGGGAGGCTGGTAAACCCATGACACTGATCTTTGCAGGGCTGTTTCAGTCACATATTCTCAGTCATCTCTCACAGTTTCTGCTATGCAGAAGTTTTTACTTCTTAAAGTTGTTATCACAGAGGCACTACCACCATCACCGGTGGTATCAGCTTTGGTTATCAGCGGGTCTGTCTTGGATAATGCTTGTATTGTCTCAGTCTGACATGGTGGAAGATATGTTTTCACAGAAGCCACTCCTGAAGCTCCCCTGCTACAAAAACCTTACCACATAAAAAGACTGATAATTTATCATATACTTAGAAGGTATATATTAGGAATAATGATGAAATGAGAATCAAATTAGGATACATTGCCATCCCTGATATTTATATGCTATTAAATCACATAGCAAAAATGTTCCTATGTACGTAGCATGTGCCTCCTTTTATACTATGGCATGTAGTGGTCATTTAAACCCATATGACACTCGTGCTCACTTTAATGCTAAAATCTTCTTAGTTTTTTTTCTTGCTCTCAACACTCTAGTTGGAAGGCAGTTTTAGAACCTTACTAGTTTAATGTTAAAAATGTTCTTGTGATTATGAGCCTGAATGCATTCATGATCTGTCTGTATAAAGTGATTCATGATATAACAAGCACTTTTTGAGTGCCTACTTTACGCTACCTGATTTTTCAAGATGACACATACAAACTCAATGGCATATAATGAGTGCAGTCTAAAA
Source organism: Pachyramphus minor (assembly GCA_013397135.1). Lineage (NCBI taxonomy): Eukaryota > Metazoa > Chordata > Aves > Passeriformes > Tyrannidae > Pachyramphus > Pachyramphus minor. The sequence goes on along the minus strand of VYXB01002877.1, from coordinate 127,609 downwards.
GATGAGCACTAGAGATTAATTATAGACTGTGTTGAGTGGTCCATCTCTTCCTTTTCTAACTTACTGTTAGATATCTCAAGAAAGTAACTGAAAAAAATTGTTTCCCAAATGTAACAGTACTATAGGTAAACACTCAAGCAAAGATTCAGCCAAGGGCAAACTCTCTAAGTACTCTTTATGTTGTTGCTCTTTCATTCTGAGAAAAAGCAAGAGTCTATTGGCTTATAACAAATAAACTAAAATTATTTTTTTAATATTCATTGTGCCTCCCTTTCAAAGCTATAGTGCCAACTCACTGATCATAGTGATTCTGTAATCAATCCTGAAAATGCTGAACTATGTTTGTTTGGGGGTTTTTAAGTTTTTTTTTTTCCCCCAGATTAGTATCCAATGACAGCAAACAGTTTGATTGAATTACAAATGGCAGATAGATAGCAAGCACAATATTATTTTAAATAGCCCATTTTATGTAAATGATCTACAATATCATTATATACCAAATATCATTATATACCAATATCATTATATACCAAAACAAATGCATATCCTCAATGAATCTGTTAAAAATAATAATAATTTAAAAATCATGGGTTAATCTAATGTATTATTGCCCACTACAAAGATATCATTTTTAATGCTACAGATATGTTTCAATTACCTCTAGTGCAGAGTGTTTTGACATTCCATGACCCAGGGAAAGATGAACCTAACAATCTGCACCCATCCATAGTACATTGAGTTCTGGTTTTATTAAGGAATTTGATAAGGACAGTCAAAAAAAGCAAATATTCAAAAAGTTTAAATTGAAACTTTGGCTATTGACTGAGGTTATATTAGGACACCACTGTTCTTTTAAAGGTGTTTTGAAATAGAATAATTGTTGTCAAGATCTGCTTGCAAAGGGCAGTAATTAAGTTCAGAAAGAAGTTGCTAGTGATGCTATTTATTTCACAGAGGTTTTTTGCATTTTATAATGTTGGAATAAGTAGTTTCACAGTAGAATCGGAGCAGCTTATTCAATCATTTTCCAGATTGGAAGGGACCCACAAGCATCATCAAGTCCAGCACTTAGTTCTGCACAGGACCATTCCCAAGAGTGACAGCATGTGCCTGAGAGTATTGTCCAAACAATTCTTGAACTTTGTCAGGTTTAGTGGTGTGACCATTTTTCCAGTACCCAGGCACCCTCTGGGTGAAGAACCTCTTCCTAATATCCAACCTAAATCTCCCCTAACACAACTTCAGGCCATTTCCTTGGGTCCTGTCACTGGTCAACACAGAGAAGAGATCAGTACCTGTGCCTCTTTTCCCCCTCAATTATATGTAATTTTATGTCATTCTAGAAATCATAGAATCATACAAGTGTAGAATGCCATAAGTGGGGACACCTTCCACTAGACCAGATTGAATGCTTCCAGGGAAGGGCATCCACATTTCTCTAGGCAACCTGTTCCAGAGACTTGCCACCCGCACAGTAAAGAATTTCTTCCTAATATCTCACCTAAATTCTTTCAGTTTAAAGCCTCTAATTCCTCATGTTTATTCCTCATGCTATGTGAGTTTACGTATAGGCATTAGGTTGGGCTTCTCCCGATGAAGTTGACTTACTGGCTGAAGCAGCTGGAATTCCTTTGTGCTGCTCCTCAGTTGCTCTCCTGCTAACTCGCAGTCTCTCTCCAGTCTCTCGGCATCTCTTGCTGGTCCTGGCATCAAACTGGTAGGAGACAGGTGGATGGAGGTTCCCCTCCTCTGGCAACTTCAGTTTGGTGCCTTCTTCACTAACTTTAAAAATCCAGACATCTCTTGTAACGACCAAATGGAAAAATCAGATAGTGAAATGGAATGCTTACAATGCCAATTATTTAAATAAATGACTGATGTTATTTCCTGTTCCACAGACTGACAGTGAAGATATTCCATGAAGTCTCTAAAAAAGTACTAATTTTACATAAGAACTATTTTTCTGTATATACAGCTTAAGAATGACATATTGGACCATGTTCTCATATGAGAAAAAAAGTCTCAGAATATGGTTTAGAGGTGAAAAGGTTACCTGTTTTTGTAGTACTTCCTGGACATGGGGCCTAGACTTGCTGGTGCCAAGGCAACATGTGTTTAGGACATGTATAATGTGGATAAGTACTTTTCTTGGAGTTATTAACAAAGAACTGTTTATATTATTAGAAATAGGCAAAAAATAGATCTGAAAAAATTGTGGAAAAATATAGTAACTGTTTATCTTTTAATTAAATACTATGAATGTTATGCAGCAGCTTTACTGAGTAGTGAGATGATCTGTACTCAAAGTTTAAAAAAATTCAAAAGATTTCTAAATGTCTGCCATGAGGCAAACAATAGATACTCAAAGTGAGTGTACAGATGTAACTGCATTACTTTTTTCTATCTTCATATGTATAAAAAAGTAACATAAGCCTCATTCTCAATGCACATTTAAAGAAAAAATATGTTCCAGATTTTAATCTTGTTACTGAGATTTTTATTTTTTTCCTTACAACAATTCGCACTTGATTTTTATTCCATTAAGCTGTAGAACTTGATTCCTATGCCAAGTCTTCTGTCTCTGAATAAATGTTAAAATCAGCTTTGGCATCTCTACTGTAGAGTGTACAAAGGTTTATAGCATTATCACCTGTAGTCAAGGTCTTCACACCACTACTGTTTCAAATATTTGCTGTTTTAAGCTGCACTTTTTTAATATTTGTAATACTAATATAGAGCAGTCATTCTCTGTTGATTTCCATTAATTCTGACATACTTGGACAGAAAAATTTTCTTTCATTATATTGGAATGCCAGATGGCAAAAACTCATCTGATCTCAATTTGGTCTTCCATGACGTATAGTAAAGTGGGACTGTAGTTTATGAAATCACTTTGTAAATTTCAAAAAATTAACACCTGAAATCAGATCTGATGTTAAAATCATAAAAGTTTGTTATTTTCAGAAATACTAAAAATTTACCAATTTGGGTGTGCAATATCTTCAAGTTATGAAAAAAAATCCATACTTTGAAAAACAGGGTATATATGAAAAGCTATATATTCTTACCTAGGTAACATTTTCTACAATAAAATAGAGAAGTAATGCTGTTTGACTGTAAAATTTCATGGGTAACACACACATAACATATCTGTTAGTATGTTCCATATCTATCCTATAAATGAATCTTAGTACAGCCTTATTGTAATCTCTGGAACAGTTATAATCGACCTGATTACCCTTTGTTTACCTTTCCCTGGCTAAAAGACCTACCCAGACTTGGACCTAGAAGCATTTCCCTATTAGCTGCAACTTAGTGGGCCTTGAAACCAGTGTACCCCCTGTGACATTCTCACCAACCTGTTCAACTCATATAAATTGGTCTAGAGAACATTGCCACAATGGGTCTAGTGATTAGTGCCCTCCATTACATGATGGAACAGGTTTTCAGAGGGAAAATTAAACGCTGCAATGACAGGGATCACACAATTAGATTGGCTTTATTCCCCAAATTGCTTCTATATTTAGTATTTTGCTTTTATTTATTTTGAACTTTCATGGCAATAAAATTATTGTGAACCAGAATCAAGTGTGCATACATATATATATATATATATACGTATACTTATATATGATTTACATTAATTTTCCTTTTTCATTCCTGGATACTCACTGTTTGCAAGGATTGTCTGAGAGGCAAATGTAAATGCAGCAAGAAATATTTTCTATTTTATTTCCTTTTCTAGTGGTAGTCATAGTGTACATGAAGTCAACAGTATTATACAGTGCTTCATTCCATGTGACTTAATTTCTACCTGAAACATTAAATTTTCACAAATTCCAGCAATAGTTTGGTGGGAGGCTAAGTTAGTTAAGGAAAAGGGAGGAGGCAAAAGGCACTGTATTAGGCTGCAAAGTTTAGACAGACCAAAGATTAAATAGAACAGAACAACAGGCAGGTATATAAACACCAAATGGCTATAGCTTCTCATCTATCCACTCTCCCTTATAAACACCCTTATTTCATTCAACAACATACCTCATCTCTACATCTGTTTTTTTGTATCGGGAGCAATTTTTCATGAACATCTTAAGGTCTCTTGGATCCAGGTTACAGAGTATTTCCTTTAATATAATATATCTGATTTACAGATTGGTGATCATCAGAAAGAAACAAACCAAGAAATAATGAAACAAACAAACAAACAAACAATAAAACAAGTAAAAGAACAAAAAGAAAAGCAAAAGCATAACCTACCAATAACTGATGAAGCTTTGTATTCCATTGCAGTACACCTAATTCTTACAGTTCTCTCTAAGAGAGTACACTTTCCATATAGAAATGTTCTCAAACCTCAAAAAAAACAGCCTGGAAATTTATAAGTAAAAAATACAGTCTAAAAATCCAGTTGATAAATCCAGCCCTGTAGTCAAAAATCCAGTCCAATTCCAATCCCTTTTTTAACTTCCTGGTCTTTTGCTTGACTTACTTCAGTATGTCCTGGACTCTCTTTTATTGGGGTCCCCTGAACTGAATGCAGCATTCCAGTGCTGAGTGTGAATGTGAATAGAGAGTAAGGACTACCCACCTTCACCTGCTGGCAGGTATCCTTTTAATGAAACCATGGATACTGTCAGCCTTCTTGTCTGCAGGGCTAAATTTCTGGCTGTGATCAACTTGTTGTAGGTCAGGACCCCTAAGTAATTTCTAAGTCAGTAAGGTCCCAGCCTGTAGTAAAGCATGAGTTATTTCTCACCGGGAGACAGAATTAATATTTGCCTTTGTTGAATTGTTGGTCGTTTTTCCAGCTCGTTGAATAGCAGTGCACCCATCTGGTGCATCAGCTACTCCTTCTAGTTTTGTGTCTTCTGAAAATTTGCTCAGGGTCCAGGATATTAATGAAGAGGTTAACTAATAATGAACCCAATATTGACTCCTGAGGTATTCCACTAATCACAGGACATCAGCTGGACTTTGTGCCTCTGATCACTACCCTTTAACCATGGCAGTTCAGCCAGCCAATATCAGTCCACCTTGCTGTTGCCTTATCCAACCTATACTTCGTAAGCCCATCTATGATGAGACAGTATCTTTACCAAAGTCAATATAAAAATATTTTTTTAAAAAAATCCACTTCTCATTTCCATTGAGCTAGCAGCTTCATCATGGAAGGTTAGCGGGCTGCTCAGGCATGATTTACCCATTTGCAAACCCATGTTTACTGTTTCCAATGACTATCATGTCATTTGTGTTTCTAGAAATGTTTTCCAGGTTTATTTACTCTATCACCTATCCAAGGACTTAAATGAAGCCAACTGGCTTGCAGTTCTCCAGATCCTCCTTCTTGCCCTTCATGAAAGTAGGAGTGACATTTGATTTCTTCTAGTCCTTTGGAATCTCACCCAATCACCATGACCTTTTTCAGAGATTATTGAGAGTGACCTTGCAATAACATCAGTCAGCTCCCTCAGCTTTTATGGGTGAATCCCAAGTGGAGTTAATTTCCTTGCGAAAATAGCTAAAAATAAATTTAAATAAATAATTTTTTTCAGAGTGTCACAAAATGAGCCTAAACATTTAATACAATAGACTCTGGGCTGAAATATTTTCTTACTTCTTTATTAAACAATATTCAGTCTCAGTAGCTTAAATCCAATTATGCATTTGCATGGCAGAACAAAACCAGAGCTCAAGTTGCTGTGGTTTCCTAGCAAAGGGGAAATGGTTGGAATTATATGGGATTCAGAAAAATGGTGACTTGACAAGGGGCTTTTTATTTTTGCTTGTTTGTTTGTGAATATTAACTGAATGACCCTCTTTTATCTCCCACTACCTCAAGGATTTCAAGTGCCATGCTCAGTGTGCTGTGGTAGCTAACTCTGAGACTGGGTGTTCAGATGACCCCCCCTCAGCCCCCTGCTTGTGTCCAAGGAACAAATCCTCTCCCATTTCAGTGTTACATGTGATCCGTTTGACTACTGACTGCTTGTGGCATCCAGCAGAAAAGGTATTGTTTTTTCAGCTCCTGCACCAGGAAAATTTACTGTGGAGTACAGCAAACTGGGATCTGTATATCTGCTCTCACAAAATGGTACTTGCTTTCCGATGCTGAAGCAGTGTTGTTGCCATTGGCAACCACAGCCTGATATTAACATGCAGACATTAAGTTGCAGAACTATTGAACACCAGATCAAAGTGCTATTTGGTGGTAATTTGTAAACAATACATAGGATGAGCATCAACAAGAAAGATTTTCTAGGAGGAAAGAAGGATTTAGGTGCCAAAATCATTGTAGACTTTGTCAGGCTTAAATTTTCAGACATAAAGGCATATGTATAGGAACTACATTTTATTAACATTATAGATCATGTAGAATTTTTATAAATTCAAAAAGAGTCTTCAGCAGCTAAACTTCATTTTATCATTTAACTTTGGGCTAATTAAAACCCAACAAAATTGTATCAAACAACTGTTATGAAATGTTCATTAATAATTCTCCTGGTATAGGTAGTCACAGCATCACTAAATGTCAACCCATCATTAGGGACAGGAAAAAAATTCCCTAATAGAGAAATTAACTGAAATGCCACAGAGTGTCATTGGGATTTTTTAACTGATCATGTTGAAGTTACTGATTGTACAAAACCATCTTCAGTGGCATAGAGAAAAGTTGATAAATTTGGCAATAACAACATCTCATAAATTGCCTTTTGATTTGGGGCAACTAACTTTTAATTGATTAACAGATAGAATTCTAAACTACTAAAAAAATACATGTTTGGAAGTTACTTAAATAATCATAACAGAATGACAGAATGGTAATGAGATGAGACATCTGAATTACTCCAAATCCTGGCCAACAACTAAATATATCTGAACATTTCTCCATATTTCAATAACTCAAAAAATTTATTGTCCAGATAATTTGCATGTTTCCTTCTACTGATCAGGTTTCTTGTGATTTTTTTTGTATTTTTATGTTTGTAAGTGGACTTATGTGAGAAAAAGATCAACCCTAAGAGCTCCACTAGATACCATTCTGAAATATTAAACATCCTTATCAACTGTTGCAAAATATTGCTCTATTTACTTCAATGAACTTATGTTTATTTTTACTTAGTGTGCGGAAAAAAGTGCATACATCTCGTCTGTCCTTAGGAGACCAGACAGAGCTTTTAGGAAGCTAAGTAGTTGTCTTCAATTCCTCTTGCTTACTTCCATATTTACCAGTCTTCTGCTGATACGCACTCAGGACTTTACAATTAAATCATACTAGAAATTACAGGAATAGGTTCAAGAGGATATAGCTAAGATGCTACGTAAATTAACTTTCTATTTGTGTTTAACTTCCAAAGCTTTGTTCAGTGAGGTCTGAACCGAGAGTTTTGAACCAGCTTTTGATATCATCTGTCCTGTACTTCCTCCTCAGAATATATCTGGAGGTGCATGTGATCCCCAAGTCAGCCCATTGGGCAGTGGTATAGGGATATTGCTTCATTACTATCAGACAATTCTTGACTTTGAGGATTTCCATGAAATTCATCAATATCCTTGGTAAATAGTATTGTTATTTCATCATCTTGCCCATATATGAGTTCACTAGAAGATGGAGTTTGCACACAGTTGTCTAATGAGTTGAAGGTTGCAGAATACTGTAGGTCATATAAACACATCCTTCCAAACTTCCCAAATATCATACTGTGCATTTCTCACAGTAGTGGGCATGTGCCATGACAATGTCGACCACCTGGAGTGATTGTTTTACTTTGCAGATCAAATTTGGAGATGAGACACTGAGGTCTGTGCACAGGATTGTGTCCCAGTTCTGGTCTTTGCATTCAATCTATCCGTGGTGACTGTTTTTGTCAGTCAGAGATAAAATCTCTGTCAAATTCTCTCTACATGTGACCATTCCCCTCACAATCCAGGTAATAGGCCAACTACGAGTAGTTGGTTCAAACAAAGGCAATGTGGTCTAAGAAATGCAGAGAATCTCATGTTCTCCTACAGTTAAAATAAATAATCAGATTTTTTAAACTCTGTTACATAGATCTAGGATATGTCTGGTATTCTGGGGCTTAGCTGAGTGAAGTTGAGGTAAATTAAGTGTTCTGATTCAGATTATATGCTTGAGGGTTGTTATTTGAAGAATATCCTACTGATGCCATTAAATCATATAACCACAGAGCAGCTCAGAAGGGAAGGATTCTTGAAAAATCATCTGGTCCAGTCTTTTGTGGAAAGAGTCTAGATGAGTTTATCTACCACCATTTCCAAATTCATCTTGAAAATCAGTGATGGGAACTCTTATCAGAGACCTGTTGAGACTGAGACCAGCAGCTTCCAAGCCCAATGTTTCAAGGATATATCTCTTCAGTGTTTGTCCCAAAACTGAGATAGCAGCCAAGAGGCAGTACAGACTTTTCTGGGTTGTGCATGAAAGAAAACACTTTGCAGCCTCTTCCGTGAGTGAGCCGGTTTCTCAATGTGGATACTAATCAAAGTGTGTGTATTCCTTAGGAAAGGGTCAATATAATCTACGGTGAAGATAGATAAAAGAATCAGATATCTGGCACTGGACTATTGAACTGTGACTAAATGCATGTGCCTCATGTAGAGCAGTGTTTAGACATGTTGTGGATTCCTAATATAGGGTAGATGAATGACACCCAGTTACACTATGTTAATACAGGAGTCAGCCAAGTGGGACATAGATAAAATTATTAAAAGTATTTTCTTCTGTAGAAATCCTAGTGCATATAAGACTGGGTCTGTGATGTCTAAAAATTTGGTTTTGTCATTTATAATCTAATGAAAGCAAAAAAAAGAAAAGAAGATGGATAAAGAGTATGGAGTCTACAGGAAATAGTTTGAAATCTTACTGAACGTAATGATCTGAAAGAATGATAGTTAACAACTGACATATCAAAGGAGTCTCTGACAGCAATCGTGGGGCAGCTCAGAGGCAATCAGATGTGGATTCCTCTGATCTGAACCTAGACTTCAAACTGTAACTTGTCATTAAAATCCTGTGTGCTGGAAAAAGTTAAAGCTACTCTTTGCTGGTCAAAGTCAGAACAGCATTTGTCTATGCAAGAGATTTAGTTCAAGACAAAGTTATTTTATTCAATAAAATAATACTAGAATAAATCAATAGTATTAAAGATGTGAATAAATACTGAAGAATAAATGACAGAGCATGTGACACTAAATTGAGATCCGTTAGGAATTACATATACACCATTGAAAAGAGGAAACATTTCAATTGACTTTGAAACAAATTAGCAACTGGGCAAGTTGCATATAATGCTTATATAAGAACGTGGATGTTCTGAAATCTAGATAGTGTAAAATTATAAAAGGCTATACAGAAAGCTGCTGCAAAGTTAAAAAAAGTATTAAAGACAGGTATTGTTTAAGTTTTCAGCAGGTGTATAGTAATGAAAGTTGAAGATAAACCATGCAGTGATAACAGAGATAAATCCATGAACTAATGCAGGGTCAAAAATAATAGAAAGGTTAGGAAAATATCAAAGCTGATAGAATAATATCACCAAGAGGAAAAATATGAAAGAGTGAAACATGATTTACGTTGTTCTTTGATACTAAAAAGTAATGATACTATATTTCTAGCTGGTACTGAAAGTACCAAGTAAGAACAGTGTTAAGCTCCATAGGGATTAACCTTACATATTTGGAAAATTAAAGAAAAAATATACGTCTCTGATTATAAAACTCTCACATATTGCCTAGTTTCACTTTAACCTGTAAGTATTTCTAGCAAAACTGTGCTTCTATACTCTTCAAAATAAAAAAGGAAACTCAAAATGGGATTGAACTCAGAATGAATTTGCTAAAATTGGTTGAAAAATCTTTAAGGAATAGAATAAGATAACTAAATCTTTCTGATAAATTATTTTTTAGACAAGAAGATTGTATTAGGTTTCATGTATCTGGACTTCAATAGAAACACTACTAGATGGAAATTATCATCCAATGTGCTGAAAATTAAGATTTGTATTAGGATAATATTTTATGTAAAAACCCGATTTTGTTTTTTTTTCATTGTATAATAACAGAGAGGAAACTCAGAATTGAATGAGGCTAACTTTGGAACACTTGAAGAGAAAAAGATTGACAGCTATTATTTAATGTTTTTACATTTGGTTACTTATTTTTATTTTTGCTGAATTACATCTGTTGACAACTTTGAGAAACCATTGTGAAAACAGGGGACTAATTAAATGCATCAGAAAAATGTGAATAATCTTGAGGAGTAAATCAGATTAATTTGAAGAGCATTAACTCAAAATTGTCTGAACATTGGATTTCACTTATAAATTATGAGACTTTGAATTGAAAATTAAGAAGATGACAAAAAGAGTCAAGCTACCTGTCTTTTAGTACAGAATGAAATTTCGTTCAGCTGTTGGATGGCCACATTTTAGACATTTATACCACACTTGATCATCCCAAACTCATTTTGCAGTCAGTAAAGAAAAATAGGCATTTTTAGGGAGTGAGTACCACAAACACTTTTAGACATCTTCCTTGGGATGAGATGAATGGTTCCCTGAGACTTGCTTACGTTTGTAAAGAAAGAATAAACTTCTAAATAAGTTTTTAAAAAATAAAAAATGGAAAGATCTTCCATTCAAGAGAATATTCTCTTAGTTGACTTAGTTGACATCAGATGTAACAATGAAAATGGAAAATGAAAACTTGAATGAGGTGGTAGAAACAGAGCAATATAACAAATTTCTTAAATACATAGAGGAAATTTTATATGAAATACTCTAAACAGGGTTTCCCTGAAAAAAGAAACAAACAAAACTCTGAAAAATATGTCTTAAATCATCCATATATAGGTACACAAGAAATAGGGAAAACTTATTTCAGACAAAAATCCTACCAGCAAATAGAAGCATAAATTGATTATATATATTTTTTTTAGATTAAAAGAGCATTTCTAAGCACAAAAAGATTGAAAGTGACGATGTTTTAGAAGAATAGTTAGATCAGGAAAAAATATAATATGAAACTTTTTCGGCTTGTGAAATAGATTATAGTATGTGGCTGTGGGCAAAACAGACACTTGACTTGATAGACCAAGAAATCCAATAGTGTGACATTGTGTAAAAGAAATTATTGTTTTGTGAAATATTTTAACAAGTAAAAATCAGTGCCTTCAGAGACAATGTGGGAAAAAATACTCTTGCAAACAATAATGCATCATGAAGAAATTCCTTAAGTGGAGGAAATTATATAAAATCAGCTACAAATTGGATAAACCCCAAAATGTTATCAAACTTTGCAAGTGTTCACATCTGAAAGTAATTAGAAGTGAAGCTTTATGATTCAGTCTCATCCCTAATTAAAAAACATGACTACTGTCTTTTATAATGAAAAATTAAATTCACATGATTGCTTAATTATTTTTTACCCTAAGTTAAAATACTAATTAGTAAATATTGAACATACTTGCTAATAAGTAAGATTTTTAATTTATGTTGTAATACATTTTTATTTCATACTGTAATTTAATTACAAATATAAATTTTATACAATAATTAGTACTATCGAGAGCCAGTAGAGCAGGTTGAAATTTATTTTATTGAAATTTGACTTTTAAAAGTAAGGTATATAAAGTGGGGTCCTGTGACATGCTTGAAGACCTAAATTCAAGCAGTAAGGGAAACTTATAAGATAGCATTCAAGTTCAGAACACCTATATTTAGGTATTTAAAGGTAAATTTTTGTACATAAGCTAGTTGTCCAAGCTACCATGGAGATCTATAAAGACTTAATTGGTACAGTGAATGGATCTTAGAGAGCTTTTAGAGCCAAGGCCTTTAGATGTGCTTCTCTTAACCCATATGTAAAAGTTGTGCTATTTAACAAACCCTGGGACCTCTGACACAAGCTGTGGAGCAGCATCTGTGTGGCACAAGCTGAGGCATTAGATGGAAGTGTTTAAATGGTGTGTGGATGTGGCACTTGGGGATATGATTTAGCAGTGAAGGTGCTGGTGCTGGATCTTGGTTGAACTCAGTGTTCTTCAAGGTCTTTTCCAAACTTAGCGGCTCTATGATTCTGTGATGCCTTGCTGGAGCACCAGAGTTGAGCCCTTTGGGTAGTTAATCAGATAGAGTCAGTTTCTGCAAGTGTTGCTCTCCCTCTATTCCTATGGAGGGGAACATACGTGATTCCCTATATGCTGGATGGAGACTGGGATGGGATGGAATGGGATAATGCAGGATGGGATGACATGGGATGAGAAAGGATAGAATGAGAAAGGAAGGTGAGACAAGGCAAGGCAAAGAGGAAAGTCTTCAGGCAGTAGTTGGGAAAACTTCCCAGAACATATTGAAGAAATGTGAAGAAGAAGAGTTAGGAAGGATTTCTCACCTTTTCAAAAGTGAAATGCTGTGACTGACTCACTGCTCATCAGATTAGCAATGTTTAAAAACAAACAAATTTTTCTTTGCAATACAGATATAAGGTATGAAATTTACTGCTATAAAAGGGAAGAAGCCAAAAAACTCTGAAAATATTCATGAAAGAAATTTACTTGAAAATCAGTAAGTATAATGGGGTAGATACAATATCCGGTTGGGTAAGTCACCTGTCTTACAGTAACTAACAGCACACTAAAGTTTCACAGAAAAAGGAAAGAACTGTAAGCAGAAGGTTAAAAATTCTGGTACTCCTTCACTCTTGTTCTTCAGAGGAACTGTTACTTGCATGTTAACCAGCTCCTAATCCAGTGATGGACGCTATGCCTGCCTTTCATCTTATCCCAAAGCTTGTTTTCCAAAGAAGAGGCAGGACTCCATCCTGACTTACTGTTGAATTCATTTGGCCATGTGATATGATCATTGGAGATACCTTGAGAAGATACCTGGATGCAAATTCCAGTCACTCTTCCTTCACCTTTTTCATTTCAGTCTTCATTCTCACAACTTATCTCACCTGTTTTCCCTCTCTCCCTGCAGCTTCTGCAATCTAATCTACATTTCTATTTTACTGTACCACTCACCCTCTACACACGTGCACACATACATGTGCACACACACACAGAGTTAGAAGTCCTTGAGTTTCTATTCCTTTTTATTTCCCCTATGTTCTTATATTCATATATACTCCTTCTCACTCAAAAAAGCAGAAACAAATCCAGCAAACAGCAGTACCATCAAGTTGTGTATAAAATGAACCTAAGTAACCATGTAATTATTCTCAGTCTATTGCCGCTGCTCTTTATTGCTCTCACTTATTGTGTCATCTTTCATATTGTAAGACTGTAAGCTCCTTGGGGAAGGGACCACATCATTTATTTTCTCTTTGAAGTACCTTCACCACCTCAGGCACTTTGCAAGTAACAAATAATAATAATAACCATTAATCAGGTAATGGGATCAGTAAAAAGCACCAGTCATCAGCAATTAAAATCTTAGCAACAGTAGGCAGGTTCCTACTTCAGAATTTAGAAAGACTTTTCTTTCTGCTCATTTCTAATTAAGAAACCAACTTGGTTTATCCAACATAAAATACAGGACCTCTCAATCACACTTATTTGCCTATACTTTTTTTTTCCCCCTTCAGACTGAAAAGTTGAGTGAAATCTACAATCCTTGCATTTAAGGGGCCCATACTTCAAAATATATATCTGGTTTCTGATCACTCCAAATAGCAAAGGTGATTAAACTGAGAGCACACTTAAATTGGTAGAGCTGAAGGTCTACATTATCAGAGAAGGATTTGATTTTGTCAGTTGCTATTGAAATCCAATGTTTTCACCACCTAACTAGTATAATCAAGGATGACTGAATCCAAGATGACACAGCATTTCCATGTAGCTGGTAGCAAGAGGCAATTTTATACTGCAGCTTGTCTTTAGTGTTGGAACCAGGCAAATGAAGGAACTTCTGCTCCCTTTCTTTTTGAGTCCTTTGCCCACAATGGCATAAAAATGTTTTCAATAGTATTTCTAAATTGATATTAGGATATTAAGATTTTTGTCCCAGACTGGTAGTGACGAGGCATATAGTCTATTTCTGCGTATAATCTATTAACATCTTATTCCATTTTTGTCTGTATCTAAAGCTTTCTTATAATTATTCTTTACAGTTTTACATACAGCAAAACAACATTAATGTTGATGAAAGACCTTTAATTTCAGTTCTAGGATTTGGAAAAATAGAGAAATGATGCTCTTTATTGCAACAAATAAAGTGTCTCAGTTGAAAATATTGATAGAGATAGACTTTAGGCACAGTTGTGTAATTCTGGTGAATACATAATTTTAGTCTCCAAACACTTCCCCTTTTCCTCAACCAGTTTTTTTCCCTCCCCAGTTCACTTTGTCTTGAATAAATTAAAGGCTTATTTTACTTAGCTTTAGCAGCCTACTGTCTTCCCCCCAACCTGTCCATTCATATTTTTAAGAATAAATATTCATCCATATTTATATTCATATCTCTGAATAAATCAGATACTGGAATACTAGTATGGCCTATTTTTCTGTATGCCTTCATATCTAATAATTGGCTCTAAAGTAAGGTCATTCCCACTTTTAACCTTGTTTTATATGTAATCCCATAAAAGGCATATGCACATAACTTCTATATATTTATATACCAACAGATAAAACCTAAATGGCAGATATAAATAAATTCTGAAAACTCATTTCTCCAGAATGCCAAGGTTTACAGGAGATAAGTAAAAAAAGTCAAACAAGTGAGGGAGGTGGAGAGGATGTTAATAAGTGAAATTATTTTTTTACACACATATTTATACACATATATAACAAATCCCACAGAGATACAGATGTCTCACATGTTTTACTCTTATTTTTTGTTCTTCAAGTCCAGTAACTCATTTATAATTTGGATTATAACCTCTTGGGAATGCACAGCATACCTTTAAGTATTTGACACTAAACACCAATATGGATGGTTTCCTTTCTGCGCCTCATATTTCACATGCTGCCCTGACTATTACTTCCCACAGCATGTAATTTGGAGCAAGCTGTTATTTTCCATGTCTTAAAAAATTTGCCAACACAGCTTCCAGAAGATGCAGTTAATGCATGTGGTAGCACGCTTCTGATATTTTAATTGATACAGAGTAGATCGAAGTAGCATCAAAGTCCTCTCTCAGAGATTTTTAAAAAAAAATCACAATCTGCACATGAGAATCTTGAAGGGTATCCACTTTGCCACCATGTGATAGTGCTTGAGACATTCAGTTTTATTGGTGTTATCCATTAAGCTATCTGGATTAGTATTCTTTCATTCTTCCCTGTTATGCTTTGTGCTGAGTGAAATAACAGAATTCTCCCACATTCAGCTTTATAATCATTAGAACTTCTTCTCTCGTCAAGTCGTCACAAAATATGTGGTAAGTGTAGGGGTGAATGGTGGTGGTGTGTTTTTTGGTTGGTTTCCCCAAGTTTTATCCCTGTTATTTGAGAAGAATCACACTTTTGGCAGATGGTGATTATGGAAAAAAGTGATGGAAAGAAGTAAAAACTCAGTTAATCCATTGCTTACACTAGAACCCTGAATTACCATGTATCTCATACTATTGTGTTTGATATTTGCTGTTTGACTTTTTTACCCCTGGACCCTAAGAAATTGTTATGTCATATCCTGTGGTGTATGCTGACACTCAGCTGCTAAAGACTTTTCATCCATCACATTATCACTGCCTTGCTGGGACTGTACTGTAACTCTTCTGTGATCAAGACTGATAACTGAGAGAATTCTCACCTACTGGCTGTGGTATACATTTGCCCCTTTCTCTATTAACCCACACACCAAATAGCTAAACCATGACACTATTTGAAAACATAGAATATCTTTCTCTACGCTGAAAAAAATCCTGGTTTTTTATTTTATTTTATTTGCTTCCTGAAGTTGATATATTACAAGACTTCAGTAGCATTTGATTTACAACATTACAGCCAAGACTCTTATTGTTAACATTAAGCAATGCTGTTGGCAGGCAATGGTTTCATATACATTGCACTGCAGCACTGTACCTTTTGGTTGTGAAAGATATTTTTGCTGTGCTACTCAATGACCAGGCCTATATTGAGCAAAATCACTGAGCCGGGTTTTATAAATACATAACTGATGATTACATTTCCCTCACAGCCTCATCTGCAGTCTCACGCCTTGCGGTTCACTGCCTTTAACCAGCATGTGTCTCTGATAATTGGTTTTCTTCTGCCATCATCTCTGGAGCTAGTGTTGAGTGGGAGTGTAGTGCAGGCTGTTCTTGTCCTTTCATGTGGGAGGAGATACTGTGATTTCAGTCACCACCCGTGCGTTTAGCTTCTGAGCTTCCCAAAGTCTTACTTTTCCCATAGTCTTTAAACAAGATTTATGTTCTGAGTTTATGACTGGCAGTTACTTTACTGCCTGTTGTGTTGCATGGGCCAGCGCTAGCAGTGATCTTGCGCTCAGCACTGTCTGTGGAAGATAAGGTCACTTTTTGTGAGGCTTTCTTTGATCACACAGCTACCTCCAGGGGAGAAGGAGTGACTGTGAGGAGGAAAAGGGAGGTGAGGAAATTTCCATTGGATCGTAAGTCGTTAGAAGAGGAATCTCAGTATTTGTCTCCTCTCCTGGCCAGCAAACTAGTGGCTAAAGGAAACTTACTCTTGCCAAAATTTTGAAGAAGCTGATTTCTCTTGCCTGGCAACGTGCTGGAGTCTTTTTGTGTCTCTTTTTGTGCATGTTTACTTGGAAAGAGATTTGGCATTATCTTTAAGGCTCTTGACTCTGGACAGAGACCTTATAATTCCTTGTTCAACAGAGGAATTTTTGTTCTGTCAACTGTGCAACCATTCTTATTACTTTCATTTGAGTATTTCATTTCAGATTTCATTTGAGTATTTTCTTTTTCATGGTTTCTTCTGAATACTTGCTCCCAACATGCGGTCTTCAGCTGAATGCCAGGGAATGAGGTATCTTTCAGCACCTTTGATGCATCTTTTGCTGCAATACTGCACCATATATCAATGTGCGAAGATGAGTGTGGGTAAAATTAGAGAAAATTGGGAGAATATTCACAGTACAACAGTACAGAAATTACAGAGTGAGATGCAGTTACTACTTCCTGGATGGAATGCAGTTGGCATACATGGAATCTATTGCATGATGATTCTCCACATGCAACCTGAAACCTTAAGCACGTGTTAAGAGGAATGAAATGGAGGATGGAGCAGAGTGGACATACTATGAACAGGTTCTGTTGCAATCTTTGCCATTAAACTGCATAGCACCTGTGATCCAAGGGAAGGAGGAGATGATGTCCTGGTACTCAACCAACAGCTGCAGTGAAATCACTTTATTCAGGTGAACTTAGTTCACTATAATCTAATTGTAATGCTACCACACATCTCCATTCCAAAGTTATCTGCCTCCAAGGTACAACCACCCCTCACTAAGCATGTGCTCTATATTTTCTTGACCACATCTTTAAGACTAGAGTCGCTCAAGATCCACCTAAATGTAAAGAAATCACAGAATTTGTGGAAGAGTCCATCATAACTTCTGGGATAGGTTGATGGGGTGAAACTATCTTCTGCCCTGTAGGGATGCCTATTGGTAAGAACCATATTTTCTGTGCACTGAATGATTATCTTGAGCTAGCTTTCACTGGTGATTAGAGCTTGTCTGTATATAATTTCAAATATGTTTTTGCAGTCAGATATAATCACCGGCAGTCTTTGAACCTTAATCTGTCAAAATTTTCTATCAGTGTATTTATTACTGAAGTGTGCTATTCCCTGAGCTGTTTAGCGTGAGTGTTTCAAGGGCAATAGCAGTCATTGGCAGCAGATAACATACTTGATTAAAATTGGAGACATACAGGAGGGGGTCCCTCTTTAAAGGATTTGACTCCAGTATGCTGTTGGTGTGTGTCACTGAACAAATTGAACTGCACTCCAGTACAGCAGACTATTCATTGGAATTCCCGTAATGGGATGGTGACAGACTGGCCAAGAACAAGGGTCTCAGCTTTCTTGGAGTGTTGACAGACTGATCAAACATAGAGTGTTCAAGGAATCCCCACTTCCATGTGACAATCAGGAGTGGGAAAGTTTCAGAACAGGAAGGAACCCTATTCTTCTCTTGATTTTTGTGTCCAGCTGCTGTTCTAAAATGAATCACAATCCCTGATGCCCTGAAGATCCTTCATGTAGCTATAGCTCATCTGGTAGCTCTTAGAATATTAGCTACTGTAAGATAACCTTAAAAATAACTTTACATCAGTACAGATAGCAGCTTAGCAAGGCATAATAAAAATGATGGAAAGTATAAGAACAGATTGACTTTAGTTAAGTTAAATAACTGTGGCATGTTAAAGGAGTCACAAATGAGAAATGAGCCAGACAGAGGGCAACAGACCAGCTCATTTATACAAAAAAATCTTAATTTTTTAATAGAATAGCAGGATTAAGCAATAGATTTTCCCTTACAAAAATTAGAATAACTTAATATTTAAATTTTTTTTATAATTTGATCTTATATTACCAATAAGATAATCATTGTGAGGTTTATATCAAGCTTTTGTTCTCCTGTTGCAAACTTGTATTTATGCCAAAGTAGCCATCTGTAGATGTTCTGAGAACATCACTGTAATACAGTGATATTCTTTGAAGTTAGGGAAATTAGACAAGACTTCATCCCTAATATGTTGCACACATTTTAATGATCTTTACAATAAAATATAAATATTTGAGCATAAGCATATGTTTTTGTCTTTTTTCTTATAAATTATTCCTGTAATCAAGAATTTCATGTATATATGTATACACACATAAACCCACTATGTTTTCTCTAAACAATGCTGTTATTTATTTATTTGTTTGTTTATTTATTATGTGTTACAAAATTTAAATTAAAAAAAAAAGACTTATTGTTGGTGGGGGAGTTGTTATTTTCCTAGGCAGATTCCCTAAATTCTGTGGACTCTCATCTGTGTCTGAATGTCAGTAGTATCCTTGGGCACCAATATTGTTTGGTCACTTTGCTTGTATAACAATTCTCTTTTCAGTGATAAACTCAGAGACTACTCCTCAGTTACTGATAGATTTGGCAACATTAAGCAGAGTCTTGCCTGAGTGTTATCTTCACCTTGACATGTCTCCAAGAAAAAGACATTTTGAGCAAGTGTCTCCATGACCCAGTTTCCCCAAGGGCTCAATCACAGAGATGTGACATCTAGGCTTTGCTCAAGCTTCCTTTTCAGTTTGCACTCACTTGTTTCTGTGTTGACTATTCAGTGTGTTTCTTTCTGGATTTACTAACTTCTAAAGAGCCTGCAGCTGCTGCTTATACATATGTTGTGCATAATGATCCTGTTCTTCAGATAATAGTGAATCTCTATTTTTCCACCTATGAAAACATCTAATATATTTTCACTCTATACACAGTTGAAAAGTTTTACCTTTGGCTTCCATTAGCTTGTGATCAAGTTCTAAGTAGCCTTTCCTTAGGATTTTTGGAGTAAGATCAGCATTTTTTCTTTCATCTGGGACATCTGCATGTATGGATTAGTTAGCATGTATAGGGTGAGTTCAGGCAACAATTCACAGTGCAGTGCATAAGACCGTCAATCAGGTTGTGCTTCTAACATTAAGTGCCTCTAGTTGCTAAATAAGAAAGAGAAA
Organism: Pachyramphus minor; assembly: GCA_013397135.1. Classification (NCBI taxonomy): domain Eukaryota; kingdom Metazoa; phylum Chordata; class Aves; order Passeriformes; family Tyrannidae; genus Pachyramphus; species Pachyramphus minor. Next base: position 107,925 of record VYXB01002877.1, on the reverse strand, counting down.
CTGATTCCTGGCCTTGGATAAAAATGGCACTGGCTTTTTATGTGCTTTGTCCTTAAGACTAGTCCCTTTAATGCTGACGTATCCTAGAGGCATCTATGTGGATTACCCCAAAACAGAGACAGGGAATAAGCTTTCATTCATTTAGCAGCATAAACATGCCTGTTAAGATTCCTTTTGCTACTGTAACCAAGAGGGAAGCACACTACTGAGAATAACTTTCTTGTTCAGCTTGCTGCTCCTCCATGAAGGATCTCAAGCCCATCTGGACAAACTTCCAACCCCTGAATTTTGAGAAGACAGCTGTGGAGACATGTTACAAGTGCTGAGAGCCACTTTGGACCTGGTGTATTCATATCCCTTTAGACAACTCTGGCCCTTTGAGCTGATTTAACGCGGATAGCATCTAGTAGAGAATCTTATCCTACCATCAACCATTAACCTAAAGAAAGGACTGCTCAGTTCTTTATGTATCAGAGGGGTCACACTACATTTGCTATGCAGAACTCCACTCCTAAAGGCTCGATTTTCTCCAAAATATAGGATAATGAGTTCTGAAGGATCATACCCTAATAAGATTTTTTTGAGACTTGATGTCTTTTTGTTTGTTTGTTTTCATCTAAATTTCTTTTTACTTGGAAAGTTACACTACCCTCTTCTGTTTTATCCTGATCTGCTTTAAACAATCTTGTTTTAATTTCCCAGTGTGCTTCAGTTTAGTTCAAAGTGCCTCCTACATGTCTGAGATTTGTTTACATTCTTGTATACACATAACAGAAGCATGAACATTAAGAATTCCTTTTAATTTATTTATTGAAATAAATTTCTTTAAGGATCAATATACAGTCCTGAATATTTTTCATTATGTTTATAGTATATGTTTATGTATATATTTGTAGATTCTTTTCCCTTTTCTGCTCTTCTGTTTAAGTTTTTTTTAAGACTAAATGTGTTTTATTAATATTCTTTTTTCAATCTGGGCTCTGCAAGTTATGTTGAAATTAATATTGCACTTGATATTTTGGCAAATTTTCCTTGAAGCTGAATTTTATTACATATGTTAAAACAATCCTTACCTTTGCATAAAATTTTAACCTACATAAAATAAATTTACCATTATGTTGAATAAAATGACATCTGGTGATTAAAAGATTAGATATGCAAAAAATGTTGTCAATCTGAGTCAAAAAGCTCATACAGAAACCTCATAGGAAATCATCTTTAAAAGTTCAATAGTTTGTACTAGAGAAAATATATATCTTTTGAATATCTTGTGAACAACATGAAAATAACTTAATATGCCTTGTTATAGATGTGTGCTCTGTGGCACAAAGGAGCTGGCTGCTACATTTTGTTTTGGATATGTTTCTACTAAACCTTTTATTGTAAAGGGACAAAGACAGAGGCTCGTTTTTTATTAATTCTGAAAACAACTGGGTGATGTAATAAAAACATTGTTAAATATCCTCTTAAATTAATAGTTTCATCAGGCATAGTTCCTTCTGCAGATAGGGAAATAAAAAATCATATATAGAGTATGTTTTTGAAAGAAGTTTTTAGCCAGCATAAATAGTAACAGTGTAATCAAAGAGAGCTGGATTTTTTCCTACCAGCATCTAATAGATTTCCAATTTAACACAATTTTACTTTCATATAAATTATCCAACATATTAAGTGGTATTTTTATCATAAAATCAATGTGATATTCTAAAAACTTCATTTTATTAGTCTACAGACAAAGTTGCTTGAATGTTTCAGCACTATTTAACAATCAGCCATTTAGCACTTTAATTTGAAATCGATCATTAAACATTCATTTTATCCCACTACAAGTATTTGTAAACGTTCCTCTCACTTTCCCTGTGTCTTCATCAGTACCCTGTCATCTTCACATTATTTTGTAACCTGTTAGAGTCACTCTATGGCATCAACAACAGACCTTTCATTAGACTGCCACAGATAAAGTGAACTATTTGGTAACAACGGAGGTAACTGATCACACTAAAATGAATCATTGATTAAAAATTACATGGAATAAAGAGGCACAAACACTGTGAGCTCTGTCTCTCCTTACCCTGCAACAACGGCTAAGTGTTCAGTGCTCAATCATGTAATTGAGACAAATTGTCATTGAATATAATAATTTGTAAATCTATCAATAACATTTGTCAGTAAATAGATGTAGGCAAAATTTGCAGATATTCTCCTAATATCCTATTTCAGACTGTTTGACATGTACAGTCTGGTTGAAGGAAAAGTATCTTTTTTGTTTGGTTCGTGCAGTATCTAATATAAGCAAGCTCTGGCAGCTACCATCATTCGAAACAGTCATCCCATAATGACCAATGAAAACTGTTTCCTTGAGAATCTGCATTCTGTTTCCATAAAGATTTTTATGGATAGGTCCTTCGTTAGTTAATTTGAAAACACCTTATTGCAGTCTCCTCTGGCTTCCTTAGCTGCACCAAACCCACAGTGCTTTCCTCTCCCTTTCATGTATCTGGCATGCATTACAGTAATTCAAGCTCTTTTCATATGAGGTCTCATAAGCCCTCCAACAGTATCCTGAGTTTCTTTTTGTGTTTGCTGCTAGTTGGGCAATTGAAAGCACAGTCTACATCTGGATAACAGCTATAGCTGTTTTGTCCAACTAATAAATAGCACAGTAGGTCAATTCCCAGTTGTCCCTTAGGGAAGACATTAATAGATTCTTTATCTCTTACCTGTCTCCTAATTTTCCTCCAAAATTCATTGAATCATATTCTCTTTCAGATCTCTACTCCTTTGTGAAATTTGCTTGGAACTGCCCAATTATAATAAAGGTTTTTGCAAGTGAGAGGATAGAGAAAGAGAAATGGTACTAATCTCTTTAGGAGAATGGTTCAAGAATACTTATAACTCATATATAACTAAAGTGACCTAATTGTGGACTTTCAGTAAGAGAAAAGATGGCGCAAGACTATTTACAAGTGTGTATAGTAACATGACAAGGGGGAATGAGTTCAAATTGACAGAGAGTACATTTAGATTAGATATTGGGAAAAAAAATCTTTCCTGTGAGGATGGTGAGACGCTGGAACAGGTTGCCCAAGAAAGTTGTGGATGCTCCATCCCAGGAAGTATCAAGGCCAGGTTGGATGGGGCTCTGAGCAACCTGATCTAGTTGAATATGTCCCTGCCCACAGCAGCAGGCTTGGAACTAGATGATCTTCAAGGTGCCCTTCTAACCCAAACCATTTGATGATTTTATGATTCTGTGATGATTGGTTTTGCTAGGATGACAGTGAATGATGATACATAGCTGATGTAAGTGAAGGAAGAAGAAAGTGTGGTTGCTGATTCCTTTATAGTTTATATCCTTCTCACATATTTATTATATTGGTTTTTTTCATGTGGAAATTCCCATGGATTTATAGCTCGCTGTTATGATTTCATCATTTAGGCAAATGGGCAAAGATAGACTGTAGCCTATGAACCACGGCATTGCATGCACAGTGTATTAGCTAAACCTCCCCACTTGCAATATTATGATTTAGTTTTTTCATTCTGCCTTTTTTTATTGTTGTTTTTTCATCAGAGGTGATAACATCCGTTACAATGGAGATGACTTTCAAATCACCAATCCTCTAATAACATCCTCTGATGCATGGATGGTTCTGCTTCGCACTGTGATAAAGTCTGTGTAGATGGCAGACTGTTGTCCCCAGTTGCAGAGTAGTCCTAGAGTCTCTATTTCTCTGTGATGCAAAATGCCAAATGGAGTTATGTCAGTAAATCACAAAGCAAGTTAATTAGATGGTACGGGACATAAATGCAGAGCAATAACGAGCCACTGACATTGCTAAGGGCTATGATCTTGCCTTCCGCTCTTTGTTACAGAGTGCTTTAACTTTCTGTTAAAAGGTGGAAAGAACAGAGGAGTGAAAACCTTGTCTTTTGTCCATAGAATAATATGGTTCTTGTCCTTTCCTGGTTTGATAAATAAGATTTAAATGGAAACAAGTGGCCTACACATTGCACAATACTGGGTAAAAATGGTTTTAAAATTTACATTGGTATTGCTCTTCAAAATAACTTAAAAGCATAATTTGATACCGATAGTGCAAAAAATTATGCCACTTTTCCAATACCTGCAAGCATGAGGATAAATGATGTCAGTGATTGAAAAGTTGTCTGTTTCCCTTCTTATTTCTGTAAAAGTAGCAACTCTTTCTTTCTTTTTTCTCCCTCTAATAAACTTGTGTCTTGCCTTTCTTTGTCACCTGTTAATTAGTAAAGGAAGGTGCTGAGATAGTGTCTGATTTCTTTACCTAGTTGTCAGCATTGCCATCTTCCTAAATATTTCTATGCTTCAATTTTCTCTTTTGACATCCATACTGCTGAACCCTCATGAGTGAGGCCATTAGCCCTCACCACCTGTTCTCACATCAGAAGAGACAAAACTGATTTGCTATTCCACTGAATTCTTTCAGGTGATACTGTATTTTGTTTTGAGGTTGTTTTTGTTGTTTTTCAAAGCATTTAATGATGTTTTTGTTAAGTGACACTTAAACACTAGCAACAGTAATGGAATCTCAACAAGGCAACTGTGTTCACTTTGGTACTATCAGGATAATGAAGGGCAGTGATTGACAGGGGCTAAACAAAGGGAAAACATAAAAATCATTTTTGAAGGAGGGAAAGAAACTGGAAGCTAAGTGTTAGGAAAGTGGCAGGAAGGGAGCATTCAAAGCTCCTATTATTATTAATACAGACTGCACTTGCAACACTGCAATGACTGCTGTGGCTTCCCACACTTAAGGGAAAGGGAGCACCCAAGATTCACAGATGTTTGTGTTCGAAACAGAAGGGCAAAAGTCAAAAGGTTGACAAAAGAAACTTACAGGGTTTTATCAGTACATTCTACACTTGGCATGGAAAGTGGTATAGATTAGTCCCTTACCTTCTAGTGTAAGCACATGCCTGTATGTTTCGAATAATAGATGGGGTAAAAGGTAAGAGAGAAAAAGAAATTAGAGAGGAAGAAAGAGAGGAAGAAATATAGAAAGAAAGTCTTGCCTCCAGCATTGATCCAGCTGACGGAGTATCCAGGGTCCTGGGACATGCTTGCCCAGGCTTCATGGGGGTACCTTTTTATAGATAAGTTTTCCCCGCCCTGGAGATAAGTCTCTCTCTCTCCACACAAATTGGTTACCACGTGCAGTTCATTCTTCTAGACTTTTCTGGAAATGGGCCGGAGGGCTTTGGTGGTCTTTAGTGGTCCTGATCCCCATCTACTGGATTGGCCTTTGGTTGATAGTCCATGCTCATTTCTGAACCTGTGCTTCCACTGTATTGTGTTGTACTTATGTCCAGGATCCAGAACAAAGACGTTTGTCCCAGAGAAGTGCTGTCCTAGTTCTGTTTGTCCTTGTTGAGCTCTAGATTAAGCTATAAACTGCCCAGAGCAGCTACATTTTTATTTTAAGACTTTTTAAAAGCCTTTTTTTCCATTATAACCTCTAATTAGCATCCAGAGAAGAATCACACACTCTTTTCTAAAAGAAATTTTTTTTAATTTAGTGAGAAAAATAAGATTTTGGCAAAAGGTTTCCTCAGGAGTAAAATACAACCAAGGGAAAACATTTCACTAAAACATTCAGCACAAAGACCCATTCACAGGAAACACCCACTAAAAACAATCCATACACCAGTTTTAGTAAAACACAGTTCATTGGTTTTAAGTTACCCACAAGAGAAAGAAAAGAGTAAATGAAAACACATTAAAAGGAATAAATAAAGAGAAGAAAGAGAGAAGAAAGAAAGAAGAAAGAGAGAAGGAGAGGAGAATAGTTACCAACAAGATTTGATGATTCACATGGTGGCGACTGGAGAGGGAAAAGAGAGAAAAGGGAGACCGCATGGAGTCTCATGTATTTATAGAGTTCCGTTTTCCCTTCCAGGCCGGATATCCAGTCAGTACCTTCCAGACCAGAGTGAGTTGTGCTGTAGCCAGTCACAGACTCCAGGGGTGTGGTGTGGTTGGGCTGCCAGGCAGCTCTGCCTTGACCGACAGCCCGGCTGCAGAGCCTGCAGCTCTGCCGTGTGCTCTGGGTGGGCAGCAGGCCTTGCCTTCAGCTCTGCCCTGTACCCTCAGCACAGGCCTGATGTGCAGTCCTGACTATGGACCTGGAGGTCCAGGCACAGCCCTTCCTCACATGCACACACACTCACAGTGAGTTGGTTCTGACCCATATCAATAATTTGGTCAGATTTGAAACCAGGCACATTCTGTTCTTTCTCACAGCATATTATTACCACCAGTCCTTGGTTGGCTCCACAGCCATCAGGCTATCAGTGTTTGAGATAAACACCTTAGCCCCTTTTTTTTCTGGGTAAAGGGGCTTCTGAGACAAACACATTAGCTCCTTTCTTCTACAACTGCCTACAATCAAGTAAGATGTATGACCTAACCCCTGATCCCCTTCCAATCCTTTGTTTCTCCAGCCATGATAAATGTTATGTTCAATTTTTTTTTCCCCTCACAGTTCATCTGCTAGTGACTTTTTTTAGAAGAGAAAATCAAGTCTTGAGTTATGTTTATCTCCCTATGCCACCCAAATTTCAACCAGAGTGAATTTGATTGTGGATAACTTGTCTGTACAACAAGGTCAGGGAACTTCAACTGAAATTGTGCATCTATCGCCAAGTATAGTCAGATCATGCTTGCTTCATCTGCTCTTAAACAAACTAAAAATAGAAGGCGTATAACACTATTAAAATATTTTGATTAATAACTTCTGCATGATGTTTTATTCAATAGGTTTCAAATGGGCATAACCTTCCTACACCTATAATGATACAATACTGTTAGCATATTCATTAATGTGTTCAGGTCCCTTCATTCACTCTGTGATACAAATTCTCATATTGTTTTGCACACTGGGATAAGAGAAATTTGAACACAATGGTCCTTCCAACCCTCACAATTTCTTGTGCCTCTTAAACTGACTTCTTTTTGTCTCTTAGATGAGAGTCTTCTATATTCCACTCTCATGTGTCTAGTAGACTTGTCATTGAAAACCATTACTCTATATATTTCACTACTCTGGACTTTCTTTTTGCCTTACGCAGACAAGTACAAGTCAGTAATGGAGCATTTAACAGCTAGCCAATACGATTTGGTATATGCTTGTTTTATATACATTGAAAGTTTCAAAATGAGACTTTACTGTTCTTATTGCCTATAGCTTTCCCATACAGAAGCAGAGTAATAAAGGTCTTCCCAATGTATTTCAAAAAATCACAAATTATGCCAAGGGATCGACAAAAACCATTGAGTTCAATCCTTTGCCCTGCACAGGACCAAGTGACCTCAGCCAGTCCTCATACAGCATCCCCTCAAGGCCGTTCACCATCTTGGCTGATCTCCTTTGGACTATTTATTCGATTGTAGTAGCTGGCATGCAATTTTTTAGGACAAACTTAGTCATGCCATGAATCTGGATACTTTACCAAAGAAGATATATTTTTAATTTTTATCACGTTAAAGTTGCCAAAAGTAAAACACACCTGAAATCCAAGTTGATATCCATTAGCATAAATAATATATTGTCGGGGTTTTTTTGTGGTTAATAATTGAGACCAAGTATGCAATTATAAGATTGATACTAAATCATGATGGGAAGCAAAAGTACTATTTACTATAATAATCAGCTCCCATCATGACATAGTAGCAAACTAAAATGAAATCAAACAGGATTATTTGCAAGATCATGCTAGTGTTAATTAACCACTTTTATTGATTGAAGAAGAGCAGTGTAATTCTTGACAGTTATTCAGTTGACCACTTCATATAATAAACTCAACCAAGGTTTAGGTCTTCTGTGTGCAAATTACAGTGGTTCTTTAGACTACTATGACCACTTTCCTATGCCAATTTAGTAAACACAGGAATCTTGTATAATGTTTCATTCCTAAAACAAATACATTCTGCACTTATATATCTTTGCCTTTTCCAGAAATTTTAGAGCTATCTTATTAGAGTCTAACCATAGACAGAATTCCTGTTAGCTTATTGTTACCGTGAAAAGAACATCATAATTCAGTAGAAGAAGTATGTTGCAACACAAGAAACACTGAGAATAGTATCCAAGGTCAAGAGTAAGGGGAACGTCTTAAAGAGTGATTCAAACTAAGCAGCTTTCAGAAACGAATCAAATAGGTATCACACTTAGTTGATCACTCAAAACCTTAATTGCTTGAGTAACGATAATGTCCTAAGCCCTTGAGCTTTTGTAAGGTTTTACTTACAAAAAGGTAGAGCAAAAAAAATGTCAGTGAAGTGAGCAAACATGTGAGTCTGTCTCTCAGCTAATTGCAATTCCCCCAATTCCTTTATGAAGGTTGGTTGAAAGTGTTGGGTAGCCACTGCCACATGGGATAGGAGCTCTGTGAAAGTCAGAATATCGGATGAAAAAAATATGTCAGATTGGGTCATAGCAGCTAACCACTGGGCTACAGACATGTGAGCTGAAAGACATCATAGTACCCCTTTACTGGATGCCTGAAGCAAGGTTTTGGTGATGAGATGGAGATGCTGCAGGAGCATCTGTGAGGGGGGACTGAGGCTGCACTGTGACAGACACAGCTAGTTCCAGGTGGCTCCAACAGACCCACCAGATGGTGTGGCTGAACCTCTCAGCCAAGATTGTGGCACCTCTGGGAATGTACAAGAAAACGGAGAAAATACTGGATAGAGAGAGAGGGATTGAACAATATAGAGTGGGAAAGAGATCTTCTTCTCTCCTCTTGGTGAGGGAACACCAAAGTGAGAAAAGAAGGAAGAGGAGGTGCTCCAAGCAACAGAACAGATATTCCTTACAGCTCATGTAGGAAACCATGCTGGAAAAGATTTTTCCTAACAGAAACTGCCTGGAAAACCCATACCAGAGCAGATATTTTTTTTCTGAAAGAAACTGCAGGTTGTGGAAAAAGCCTATGTCAAAGCAGAGGAAAAATATAAGAATGAAGGAGCAGCAGAGAAACTTCTATGTACTGATCAGAAGTGGGAACACAGAAAATACATATGCAGTTTCAGAAGCTGCTCTTTTTTTTCTACAGAATAATAGATGAAATACCAGAAAAAGTACAGCTAGCAAAATCTGAAAATATGCAAATTTTACTATGAGTGCAAATATTTATCCAAAGATTCCTTGTGTGAATGCATAAGAAAAGTGTTTTCCATGCTTTGAACAGAATCATTAATATATTTTATGATTATTTTCACATTACAGATAACCTGAAATCTGTAGCAGAAGGGAAAATATCAAACTCAAAGTTGGGAAAGAGCTATTGACTTTCATAATAAAGTAATTGACTGAAGAACTTGCCATCACATGCAGTACAGGCCTCACTTCAGCCTAACACAAGCAAATGCTCTTTGGAAAAGGTTATGGAGTACCTCAGACAGTGTCAAATGAAAATCACTTTCTACTTCTGGTTAAGAAGTTTTGATAATAAAAATATTGAGTAGCTTGTGCCCTACAACAGAGCCAAGAACATGACTTGGAGTGTTACAGCATGATACACAGCAGTATAGTCTGGAATTTCTTTTGTATATGTTTTATTATGGGACTGCTATGTAAAAGTAACAGCAGTTCTGCCTGGGCCGAATTTGTCTTACGAGAGTTACTTCAATGGGCAGTGTCTTCAGAGAGTGGTCCTGTGTTAACAGCTGACACACTGTCATGTATTTGAGTAACATTTTTTTCAATGAAAATTAAGTTAAAGTAAATATATTTCATTCATTTGTATAATATAATACCTTCTACTAATTAGCATCCTTAGTAGTTCTGTGTTAACACTGAATTCTGCATTAAGTGAAAAATGGAAACCCATAATATATTGACCTGTAATTTTATCATAAATTCATGCATGCTACAGAGTCAATGACATTCAGAAACTGTATTAACCTTTGAAATAAAATGAATCATCAAGACAGTAACAGCTGAAGCATATGTTTCACCTCTACCTAGCAAAGTATGTAAAAATGCTCTCTCCTGAGCCTAAGTAATGTAGAAAAATATTTCAGTTATGGCAACAGGGTATGTTTCTCCTGTGACATCACTCATATGCCTGTAAATCTTAAGCAGTTACACATAATGTAAAACAAACTTTAAAAACTAAAATTTTTAGGTGTTTTGAACAAGGAAGAAAGCTGAAACAGTCAGAGAAAGAAATTGGCACATCACCAGCTAGTTCTATATGTTAATGTAATAAAGACAGATGGCAATAGATTTACTATGACAATCATTTCAGGGCATCTTGTACTGTCTTCTTGCTTGATAAAGTTTTTTTGAGTATAACCAGAAAACATAATCTGGGAGAAATAATGTTGTATATAGGCACTAGTGTGCAGTTTCTTTGTCAGGGAAAAAGAGTGTTTTGGCCATAATAAGGAGATATTTCTTAATTAATAAACTATCAAGACGATAATGGGAAAGAGTTAAGTAAATTAGTTGCTACCAACTTCTTGTGGTAGTTCTCCTCTACAGAACCTGTTATCAAAAAGAGAGAAAACCACCCCAAAACACAGACATTTTAAGTGGAGTTAGAAAAAGTATTTGAGGAAACCAGGAAAAAGTGATTGAAACTTCTAGTGTCTGGTGCAACACAGTGGTAACCTTTCTACCATTCCAATGCCACTGTGTGAAAGAATAGCAATTATCTGACCTAGCTGGAAGGAGGATGTCTGCTATCTATCTTTCAGAAAGGTGAGACAATCAAGGAAATAAATAGAACTGAAATTTACTGTTGAGTAGCATCCTGAAATGAGAGAAAAGAGTTGATGTCTAAATAAATCAAAATATTTTCCTCTTTTGAGGATGTGATAGCTATTTCTTCCTTTGTAGAGACTATGGTTATGACTTACCCTTGCAGGTTTTTTTACAAAAATAAAAATTTGTAATATTTTGTGTTATACTTCAGTGCATCAAAAATCAATTCCCACATATTCTCCAGGTTTTAAACACCTACATGTATGATGTCAAATAGTTGCATTAAGTTGTGTGTTTGCCTGCATTGTAAACCCAAATGCCTTTTCAGCCTTTTTGGACATATATAACTCTATGGCTTTTTCACTTAAGGCCACTGTATCTTGTTGAACAACGACAATAAATCGTTCTCAAAATCCTCTTACCAATATTTGAGTGGCTTAGTGCAGAAGAAAGACTAATGGTCACTCTATCACAGAGCTATAGCTTTTCTAAATAATCCCTATGTCATGACGTTTGACTGATTGCAAAAAAACACCAAAAGTAAGTATAAAAGTTAATGAAATTTTATCCCTGTATCTTTATCTCTGTATCTATTCCTCCATTTGAAATATCGATTTTTACATAAACTAGTGAATTGTTTACTGAATATTTTCACTTAGTGGTTGAAATACAAATATTACAACTATTATAAAATTCCTTAAATTGAGTCACATCCTATGGTAGGAAATCACGAGCACTGAGTAACAAAAATTATGGAAAAATTGATTGATTGATTAATTGATTGGAAGACAATGATTGATCATCTGATGATAAAATACGGACAAGGAAACCACACATTCATTAATTAATTAAAAATTGCAAAACTGTTCCAATATATTATTTAAAGGCCATATCTAAATGGCAAAAGGACATCTTACCTGGCCGTATTTAGATACGGCCTTTTGCCTTGTGCAGGGCACATATTTTGTTCCAGTGAACAAATAACCTAAATATAATGTATTATACCATATAATATATATAAATATGTGTGTATATACACACTATATATATGCATGCATATGTATATATACATATTTCTACGTATCTATAAATATAAGTAATATAAATGTAATGTGTTATATAATGCATCATCTATGTTATAATTTTCTGTTTCTTTGCTTTACATCTCCCTTTTATTTGTGCCTGATTCACTCTTCTGCACCTAGAAGATTCTAAAGTGAGAAGCAGTTACTCATATACAGAACTTTAGTACTAATTAGTAACCATCACATTTGGTTTTATATTAAATCCAGTACAGTCTAAAGGAGAATCTGTAGTTGAAACAGATAACCAACAAGTGACTCAATTTTGATGCAATTCTTATAATAGAAACACAGAAATGTTGACTTTGCACCTTCTAGTCTACTTGTGGAACTTGTTTCAAAATTAAAATAACACCGATAAACCAGAGAATCATGTGTGAAAGATAAAATATGTGGTGATAGAAATAACTGGGAAAGACACATTAAGTTTTGTGCCTAATCTTATGGTTAGCTTTTTTATATTTCAGATTAAAATCTGGCTGTACTCATCTAGGAAACCTCTTTTACCCCTTCTCCAAGAATTACAGTCCTCAGGTTTAGTTCCATTTCTTGCAGTAGCATGGCAGCCACTATAGGTGTTTTATCTTTCTACCGCAGCCAGTATCAAATCCTTTAGTTGATGGTAAATACTGCACCAATTACAAAGTATTCTACTCAGAAGTTCATTTATTCTCTACGTTCATTTAAAGGTTACCTCTTAGTTTGTCAATTTATACATTTATAAACAAACAAAGTTTCAAATTTACTTCACACAAACTGTGAGTGATACCAGTATACATCCATTATACAATCATTATTCATCTCTTTCTCTGTCTGAATATGTATCAATTAAAAAAATAGAAAAATGCCAGTTTCCCTTCTTTAATAGCATTTTGCAGGAATAAATTGAATAATTTAATTGGAATATGAGCAAACTAAATGGCTGGTTGTCTCAGTTTAATGAGAGAGAAGTGGTTTGCTAAGGAAGATGAGTTATGAGGCAAAAAAACTCGTCCCTCTAAGCAAATTGTGAATCTGAAATTAAGAGGCTCCAATTGAGAGAAAAATGTGGAAAAGGAAAACAATAACAACCCCTTTATTAAAGGATTTTATAAGTGTTGGCAGAGCAACAAAAAAGAACTCAAAGGAACAACTGAATTATAATCCTATAGCCAAAAACTCCCTTTCGACAAAAGTAACCAATTCGGTTTGTGGTTTTTGGCGCAATTCTACCCACAACTAGCAGAGGGGGCTGTTGGATCTAGGGAGGTGCAATGTTCAGTGCTGACCAGCAGGGGGCGCTGTGGGTGCTTGGGGGCCCTCCGGGCGGGCGGTGGGGTCAGCAATGGAGGCCTCCCCCCGCGGAGGAGGGGACAGGGGGAAGAAGGGGCTTCTCTCAGGAAAACTCATGTTGTCTGAGGCTGGTGGCGTGTCCTTCCCTCTCTCCTTGATGTGACCAAAAAAGGACCACTGCCAAAACATGGGAGTGGAGGAGGGAAACAAGAGATGACCTCCTTCCAACTCCTCTCCGACGAAGTCCAAAGTAGGTCCGGGCTGGGGCAGAGGCAGGGGGCAGGCAAACGGCGACCAGCAAAAACAAAACAGGTCCGGGCAGCCAAAGCAACAAGACAAAGGAAAGCCTCTGAGCTCTTCACCACACCTCCAGCTGCGTCCCGCAACCAGAAAAAAATGTCCTGTTTTCCGAGAGAGGGAAGAAAAAAAAATTCTTTGCCCTTCCCCCAGAGACAAATCAAGGCCATCAGCTTGGATTACCACTCGACCAGCCAGTTCTTTTGTGTTAGTTAAGTACCCCCAGACAAACCAAGCCTCCCTCCCTCAGAGGGGCAGGGGGAAGGGAGAAAAATTCTAAACCTATGACACTGGCTTTAATTAATAAAGGTGTTGTAATGTCATTTAAAGAAATATTTAATTATTCTTACAAAACATTATTAATTCTCATTCAGAAAATTTTCATGTAAAAATAAATTGTATTACTTGCATGCAGCAGGCATCCTGAACTGAGAGGATCTTTGTCAGATCTTTTAGTCCACCAATAGAAGTCAGTTACAGTTCAGTGAAGTGAAACCTAAAATATACATAGAATATAGTATCCAAACATTATCAAAAATATGTAAAGTGATGTGACTTTTTATCATTAAACAACTAAATACAATTTATGATATATGTGAGAAGTATGAAATGTCTTTTTACTACCACTTATTCCGTAATTACTTTTGAGGAGATTTTTCCTCATCCATGTTTTAATAAATTTACCTTTCTTCTTGTCCTTATTTATATCTACTTAGCTGTTCTATTTGAATTATATGGACTTAGATTCTTTAACTGAAGTATATCAGTGTTTGGTTGAAATAAACATGAACCTAAAGATCAAAACCATAATAAAAACACTTCAATAAAATACATAATTCTTTCTCAATGTTGACTATTTTTATTATCCTTTAACAAAGAGTAACCTAACTGAAAATTATTTTGAAAATAAAAGTCAAAACATTCAGCTCAAGTATTATCAAAACTCATCACATTCAGTCAGTAATGAAAGTTTCCACCTTCTTTGTCTTTTGCGTGGTTTTTTTTAAAGAAGGAAAACATAATCAACACAACAGCATTTTAGAAGGCCTCAGTCAATGACTAAGTCCATTGAGCTTTACTGATTAGTTCTATTTGCTATACTTTGTAGAGCCTTTCCTTCTTATTTTCTTTTATTTCCCCTTTTTTTTCTCCCCATCAGTTACTTAGAGATGAGATGAGGTTTAATCTCAGTCTGAATTATGCAGATGTGCTCTGCTACCATTTAAGAAAACTTTGTGGGCAGGCATTGTATAACAGTGACACAGTGAACCCCAATAAGAGTTTATCTATTTGGTAGTCAAGGGAGGTTTGTTATCTAGCTACCTCTTACTTTTATTAAAATAATAATTTTTAATTCAGCTTTAATGCACATTCAGATGTCTTATTTTTCAAGGAAGACAAAAGGGCATTTTGAAATGAAATCATACTGACTAAAAGCCATATTATGAGAGTTAACTAAGATATTGCATTTGAATTTATTCAATAGGTGTGGAAAGATGGCTGAAGACTCCACGGAAAGATGGCTGGGGCTAAAACTAGAGGAGACTGAGAAGTTACATTCACATTCTAACTGAAGTTATAATATAAAGTTATAAAGGTACAGAAATTATAGGGTAAAATGCAGCTGCTGCTGCCTGGATGGAATGCAGTTGGCAGCTCCATGATGATTCCCCACACAAGGGTAAGCATCTGCTAAAGGGGATGGAGCCCAGGCTCTGTAAAAATCCTTGCAGGAAGGGGAGATTGATGGTACTTTCAAGCTGATAAACCGCATAGCACCTGTCAACCAAGGGAGATAGGAGAAGTCCTGCTGCTGAGTCAACAATGGTAGCAGAATCTCTCTTCTTGGATTAACTTGGTTCATTATAGCAGAATTATAATATTAATGCACACCTCCATCCCAAAGTTACCCACCTCCAAGGTACAAGCACCACACACTGGGTATGAGCTCTATATTTTTTTGACAGTATCTTTAAAAGTGAATGAGACAATTTTACACCAATCAGTAACAAAGGCACTTATGACTAAAGTCACTCAAGATCCCCTTAAGCATAAAGAAATAGTATAAAAGTAAGTCAAGAAAGGAGGAAAAGTTAGGGAACTTCATAGAAACTGCTGGGATCAGTTGTCACACTGCACCTGTCTTCTCCCCATGTAGGGTGGCCTGTTGGTTAAGAACCACATTATATGCATGCTGAATAATTTTTTTGGCAATTAGAACTTCTCTGTCATTGCCTTGAATATATTGTTGTAGTCAGATGCTATCACCAGCAACACTCAAACTTTAACTTGTCATTATATTAACCTGTCTTTATATTAATAAAGAGTGTTCTGTAAACTGTTAGTATGAGTCCTTCATGGGTGGTAGCAGCCACTGGCAGTGGATAACATACTTAAATAAAGTAGGAAGGCTCACTGAGGGGTCTCCCTTATGCTGCTGGCATATTTCCTTGAACAAGTCAGTCGGACTGCTCTCTGATCTAGCAGGACTTTTCAGTGAGAAGCCCCATAACAGGACACTGACAGACAGGTTGGGCACAAGGGTCTTGACTTTCTTGAGACACTGACAAACAAAACACTAAGGGTAGGGGAAAACTCACCTTTTCACATGACAGTAGGAACTGGAGAACTGTATATTAAAAGTAAGTTTGATACTGCTTGAGATATAATCTATTTTTATTTGTAAGCTAATTATCAATTAAATTATACTTCATTTTATGCAGCCTTATGACTTGGCAGCCAGCAAGAAACTCCAAGGGCAAAACTTGATATTGCCTAAAGATTAAATACTGTAAGAGAACCTGTAGATAGTAAGCAACTCATTTGTGTCGAGTAGAACTTGCACTTATTTTTTTCAGTTTCATAGCAAAATCCAGCATCATTTTAACATCACTAAGAATTGGTAAAGCTGCTATTATCATATGCCTGAAACCACAGCCATAAGATTTAGCCTCTTAGTATTATTTCCTTCTGTATGTTCAAGTGTGAGTTTCTTTGTTGGGTTTATTTTAATTCCAGGTAGGATAGAGTGGGTGCAGTTTAATTTCCCGTACATAACTTTCAAATGCACCAATTTCTCTTTTTTGGCCTCCATCCTCTCCTTCAGAGGTTATGGTGTCACATGTACCATCCCTGTGCAGATGTATCAGACACTCTAAAAGTGACACAAAGATCTTCTCTTACTCTTATTTAGGTAAGTAAATTAAGGCCTTGGCTTCAGAATCTGAAAATGAACTCAGTTTTGGTGGAGGTAATAATAATAAATATTGTGGTGCCTAAAACTGCATATAACATTCAAGGTGCAGAGCAGAGCGGGACAATCCCCTCCCTCAACCGGCTGGTGATGCCCCCCAGGACAAGATTGGCCCTCCTGGCTGCCAGGGCACTGCTGAATCACTTTCAATTTGCCATTGTCCAGGACCCCCGGGTCCCGTTCCACGGCACTCTTTTCCAGCACCTCATTCCCCAGTCTGTACGAACATCTGGGGTTGCCCCATCCAGGTGCAGAATCCAGCACTTTTGCTTGTTGAACTTCATATGGCTGGTGTTGCCTAAAATGGTTTGGGAGAAAAAAACTCCAGCCAAATTAGGTAGAGGTAAGATAAGGAATAAAAGATTTTAATGAGCTAGCTATCCCTGATCACAGGTGTTACATTTTATAATGATTTCTACCCAATCCCATTAGTCCACGATTAAGTTCTGCCCCCCAGCACGCCTCCTGGGGGATTTGGGTCTGGAGTCTTTTTGGGACCCCGTCTTCCTCATCTTCATCTTCCTCGGAGCACGTGTTGTTCTTGGAGGTTCTCCAAAGCTGTGGGCTTGAAGGTTGCTGTGTCTATGTCCATATCTTCTTACGCAGATTCTGGGGTGTTTTCTACAACTCTACTGTAGCAATTGACCAACAATATGAGAAGTGGAAGAAGTCCTTTCAAGGATGGACTTCTGAAACTGATAAAGGGATTAGCAAACCTGTTGTACAAACTGACTGTAACACTGCATGAATAAGTTCTCCTACCCCTGAGACTCTGTTTCCCAAAATCCCCTTAGACCACTGCTATGTATATTTGACCCTTTGTAACCCTTCCCCATTGGCTGTGAAACCTGGACCCTGTGGGCGGGGGTCTAAGACCCCCCTAGCTCCATGATTGGAGGTATACTAATTTTCCCCAAACCCTTAAATACTAACCCCTATGCAAATAAAGTCTCTCTCGTTCCTGCTCTCGGATGAGTCTTTTGCTCTCTGCTCGCCTCCTGTGTGTCTCCCGGAGTGGTCTCTGTGTTCCCTGCTGGGAGGTCTGGATGCCACGTGGCCAGGGGAACAGAGAGGGGGCTTCCCTCTCTAGCCAGATGGATTACTTCTAAATCCTGGATTTACCCTCAGCTCCTGCATTCTACCTTGAAAATAAGACTAAACACATTACTGGAATTCAGGGGAATTGATAGGGGAAATAGGCAACAGGGTTTAGTGTGTGTAACTGCTATGCCAAAGGGCAAAAGCCTTCTACACACAAAGCTCTACATATAACTACTTTTAAAATCTATAAAGTTAAAAAATCCAAACTTTAAAGCATCACTGGTGAGTGCCCAGTCCTCCAATTTGTCAAGGTTTTTCTGCAGGGCCTCCTTGCCTTTGAGGGAGTCAACAGCTCCTCCCAGTTTTGTCATCTTCAAACTTGCTTAATATTCCTTTTGGTCCTGTGTACAAGTCATTGTTGGAGATGTTGAAGAGCACAGGGCCTAAGATAGATCTTTGCAGAACCCCATTAGTGACAGGTCACTAGTCTGATAGTACTCCATTCACTATTACTCTCTATGCTCAACCTGTAAGCCAATTGCTCACCCACATGATGTGTTTATCCAGCTGTGTGCTGGACATTTTGTCCAGAAGGATCCTGTGAGAGACAGTATTGAAAGCTTTACTGAAATCCGAAAACATTACATCAACTGGCTTCCCTTGATCAGCTAGGTGGATTACCTTGTCATAGAACAAAATCAGATTTGATAAGCCAGACTTTCCTCTCATGAAGCTGTGCTGGTTGTGACCAATTACTGTTGTCTTTCAGGTGTTTCTCCATACCTCCCAGAATAACCTTCTCCATAATTTTACAAGTCACTGAAGTGAGACTGCCAGGCCTGTAGTTTCCGGGGTCCTCCTTGCCTTTCTTGAAAATCAGAGCAATGTTCACCAGCTTCCAGTCAGCTGGGACTTCTCTGGATTCCCAAGAACACCTTTGACACCTTGTGTAGAAATGAATGTTCATGGTTTGGACAGTGCACTGTTCACTGAACAAAAATCTGCCTTCTCTGAACACTAGTAGCTTCTTCTTGGGGTTGATTTCCTGTTACAGATACATGATTTCCTATTACAGATGCTTTCATAACAGGAAAGGATTCTTTCTGATTCTTTCCTTACAGAGTGTGTTTATCCATGTTTTTGTTATTTCAATGATTTTATCTTTTATTACTGACTCTGCCAGATGGATGCTCAGGAAAGAATCCAGGTTCATACGTCTGGAGCTCTTAGGATTCCCCTCACAGCCCTTTCCAGAGCTGTGAGTTTCGTTGGTGACGCACAAGTCCTCTGACACAGCTGCAGTTTGTGATGACGTCTTATACATTTTGGCTTCTGCTTCAGAACTCTGTGGTGAATGTTAGGCAGTCCTGGTTACACATTAACACTGAATGTATTTATTTGGTCTAACAGTTCCTTAAAATTTATTTAATGCTTCTGACTTACATGTTACAAAGAAAGCAACAGGTATGGGAGTCACCCAACACCTAGCTGTCTGCCTGGGTTTTACTTTAAATATTCTTCTGTTACCTTTTAGTTTTCAGTCGCAGCAGGCTTGTCCCACTTTGATTAGGGTGAAATTTCTTTTTCCTGTGCATATTATTTTGTTCCCCTTCCTAAAATCTTAAATGCCTCATCTCTCTAGCACAATGTCATTCATTCATTCAGACCTTTCACTCTTGTCTGCCTCCTGGGCCTCACATATGGGACTAGAAATATTTCACAGAACCCTCTGGTGGAGCTCAAGGATGCTGGTCTCCTGGTCTGGAGTCTGAGTTTAGCCTCTATAATGTTTCTCCTACACTCCCCAATATCATTAACGATACAGACCACAGACCACGACACCCAGCTGCTTTTCTAAACATCTTGTGAAGTTCAGTGCATCTGCACTCATCAGGCAAGTTACCATCCAGTTTTCTGAGACATTACAAACCCTTCTATCTATATCTATTGGTCAAATCTCCCACTATCATCACCCACTTGAAAGTGCTCTTCTGATGTGAGAGTATCCCCTGTGTAATAAAAACCACCTGTCATGGGTTTTACCAGCCCCCCTGGGCTGAAATGGTCAGGCCAGTTAGATTTCCGGAGAAAAAGCCAACCAAAAGTTTCAGTAACGCCTCTGCTAATGACGTATTTAAGAAAACGGAACAGAAGGTGTTGTCGTAGAAAGAAATTCAGCAGCCATGTGAGGAGGGAGGCAGCAGGCCCCCAAGTGGGAGGCCAGGCCCTTCTCCCCCCGGCCTTGGGCCAGGGGCAGGCATGGCATTGAAATCTCTCTAGCCGGGACGTATAACAAGGGAGAAACAAACTCCAGAAAGAAGCCGCCCAGCTGAAACATG
>VYXB01002877.1:0-87605 GCA_013397135.1 Pachyramphus minor | reverse complement strand
CAGGTGTCCCCCTGTAGACCATAGAAGGGATCCCACAGGAACAGGGGAAAGGACTCAAAACCCACTATTCTCTGTAACTGTGGTGCAGACCATGGTGTAGCAAGTATCCCTTTGTAGTCCATGGAAGATCTCAGGAGCCTGGCTGTATCTTCCTAGCCTCTGGTCCTGTCCCGAAAGGAGGAGGGGCAAATGCAGCCCTGAGACGGACATGCAGCAGAGCCAGCCAAGAGAGAGAGAGAGAGAGCTAAAGGAATTTCCAGCTACGACACACTGAACCTGTTGTCCTCAAGATAACAGAAAAGACACTCTACAAGTACTGTAGTAATTGTTTCAAAGGAAGAACCTTTCTTCCCCTAAGACTGATACAAAAGGGAAGAAATGCTTTTGTAAATCCTTATGATGATTTTACCACCTTTTTTTTCATAAGATAAGCTAGTTTAATTAGTACTGCTGTAGTATACATTATTTCTTAGTTTTTATCTGACTAGTAATAAATCTTAGTATTATACCCCTTATGCCAAGCTTCTGTGTTGTCTGTATGAAACCTCTCTCAATTTATAGTGTTTGTGTGAAGGGGGGAGTTCGAGAAAAATGGTTGATCCCTGGTAAAACCCACGACAGCACCCCAGTCCTGAGACCAGAGACAGTCAGAATAAACTTAGAGAATTTCTCAAAATTAGTTTTCTGATCAGTGATACTTTTATGCAAAATGCCATGACAATGAACTTTAAGCAAAAATTAACTCCATTCCAGTCAGACCCAGTACAGATATAACTACATGTATGTATATCTAGAAGCATAGACATTTTAAAATGTTCAAATTTATATAATATTTTATTAAAATATTGTGATATATGTGGGAACTCATAAAGTTTTGTGGTTTTTTGACTGAAATTCAGAATAGTTTATGAGACCTTCTCTCTATAAAGTATATATAAAATAGTTTACAAGATATTCTTTATATAAAGAATATCTTATGACATTTATGTCCTTGTAAGAATACTTACTGGAAAAAAAAATTTCACAATAATGTGCCCATGCAAGAGTAAGCACTTTCCTCAGTGAATTAAATTTCCCCTCCTTTTTCTACCTATATAGCCATGAAAGTTGTGTACGTCAAGTTGAGAATACATAATACATTGTCATGGATGTAAGTAAATGGAATGGTTCAAGATTTCTCTCATATTAAAGTATATGCACATTACATTTTTATAAATTGTTCATATATTTCAAAATGAGAGCTATTCATTGGTAACTCTTTAGCAAAAAGAAAGCTAAATTCATCAAATGTGTTCCTGTCTCTGTGAACAATCCCCTTAGTTTTGTAAGGATGAAACCACCATTTCTTTGTACCAGATTTCTCTGTCTTAGTGTACCTGAGTTTAAAGGAAAGTAACAATAATGTCTATGACTTGTTTTTAAAATTGCTTAATATCAAAGTAGTGGTGGCTAAGCCTCAGTGCTTTGTCTGGACCATTTACAGATCCTAATGAATTCTTATCTAGCATAAATGTGATGAGAAATGCACTAGGTAAAGGAGATTGATCTCTGCAATAGTTAATGAAACTGAGCTGAAGAATAGGAAAAAAAAATGCTGCAGTTCTGGTTTGTACTGCCCGGAGTGTTGTTCACCCTTGGAAGTCCATCTCATTTATCATACATATGACTGATGTACTATCATAAGCTACCTTTATCTGGCCATAAAGGCCTTAGGCCAGGATGCAATGAAATTTGGGATGTTTTCACAACTCTTCAACATGCTCTTATTACTAACTGTAATGCAGCAAACTCTTTTCTATGAATGCTATCACAGCAATTACATTTCCAAAATTCTTACCTGTAGTTCTATTGTCAGAATTGTATCTAACTTTCTCTCTCTCTCTCTCTCTCATCTATCTATCTATTTATCTAAGTTTTACACAATTATATCTAGCCAAGCTTGGCTAATAAACCAACTAAAAGCAGTACTAAAAATAAAATTTCAATACATGGAAAAAACAACAGCAAACAAAAACTAACAAAAAGCAAAATTATATATAACAATAATATTATTCATCTCTAATAAAACAAAATTCCTGTACATGTTCCAAAATCAGAAGCAGAAAACAAGCAAACAAGAAAAAGTGATGTACTAGAGGGGAAAAATAATGTCTCACAACAATTTATTTGGCAATCGATAGAGAGCATAGACCTTACCCTGTTTTAACAACTAATGAAATATTAGTTTAAAGTGCCCAGAGACAAAGACATTTCAAATGCTACTACAGTTGCCAAGAAGAAAGGTTTCTGCATTTGTAAGGTTTTTCCTTGAAATAGAGAGGCGTAAGGCAGTAATTCATTTAAGAGGCTCAACGGGCACCATAACTCATGAAAATTTAGAAATGTCAGATGTTTGTAAGATAAATTGTTGCCTTATAGCAATCTCTAATTATATGTTATAGATAACCAAAATAAAAGAAAACCACAATTAAGAGTAAAAAAAAAATTAGTGTGAATCCTGTTCTATTTATAATTCTGAATACTGTACCAATTTCACATGCACAGAAATAGTACAGGAAAAAGTCTTTCTTTAAAGTTGTCTAAAACTGTTCACTGATAATTTTTTTTTTTAAGTCTGGATTTCATTATACTTCCTTTGTCTACTGCTTTGATGGATAATTTCAGTTATAAATATAAATTTTTTTATGTATTTTGCAACTCCTTTGGAGTAGAGAATGGCACACAAGTTGGGGTTATATTAATTTCCCTTAAAAATTTTTTAAAGTAGCAATACTGCTGTAAGTGGCCTTCATACTAATGTGAATCTGATCTAATGTGCTGACCTTTGTAACTTTGTGAAAACTATCTAAGTGACTATCTTTGTGAAAACTAACACTAAGACCAACAAACCCTTTTGGAACTCCATACTACTATGAACATATGGACTACAAACATAACATTCAGAATTTGTTATTCAGAAGAATGAATATATATGAATAAAAAACCACCCAAATAAAACACAGATTTCAGAATAAATAATTTTTCTCTTTACTTTTCTCTTCACTGTTCCTCTCCAGAGTTTGGGAGTACGAGGCTGATGTTATGTGCTTACATACCTCTGATGCACTCTATGGGGTTGTCTCTGATGGTACAATGTAAATTTTTCACTGTGTGTTTATTAGGTTTTGACTGAAAGACTTTTGAAAGAGACTTTTGAAAGAGCCTAGTCATCACCTGACATCCAAGAAGATATCTGGGAATCAGATGAAAGCCTGGCCTGTCCATCTGGAGGTGTTGCTCCTCTCTGCTGGCCCTCATCCTGCAATGCTGTGTGTCCTGGCAGTTTAACTCCAAGAATTATGTGACCATAACAATGGATTATATTTATATTGTGTAGGACAGGGGTTGCTGAGAAAACAGTACCGTTTGAATCTTTTTTTCACTTTAAAATTTGGGCTCAAGATAGGTTGTGAACAATGTATGTTCTGTATTAAAAATATAACTTCTCCTCTTCCAGGGTTAGCTATGCAGTGCTGAGAATCAAATGAAATAATGTTATGGGTCAGCATATATCCCTACTCTTAAAATATTTTTTCCTCCTCTATTATGTATTTATGTGAAACAAATTATATCTTCCTAAATCAGAAGGACTATTTCACATGACATGTAGAAAACAGTAGAGGAGGAATCTTTCTTGGATTGTTGTTGGGTTTTTTTGGTTTGGTTTTTTTTGTTTGTTTGGTTTTGTTTTATTTTTGTTGGGGGGGGGTGTTGTTTTTCTCTTTAATGGCTGAAGTGTACTCTTGAATGTGTCTTAGCCAGTTGGTTATTTGGTTGCATCACTTTGATTCACACTGTCTTCTCATTATAGACATATTAATTACATTTTTTTCTCCATCTTGTTTTCAAACAAACAAACAAAAAACATATTGAAAATTACTGCTCTTGATAGAGTTTTAGCTGAACAAGAAGGATACTTCCTAATCAGAAAATTCGTATTTTCCTGTGAAAATCTTCTCATCATATTAGGATTTTTTGTAATATCAAAATGAGGAAAGGAGTTATGGATGCTTTGCAGTTTTCTTATGCTGCAACACAGAGGCTATTTAGATCAAAATAAATTTTGATTTCTGGGCGTGTTTTATGCATAAACAATATTTAGATTTCAGTGTGCTCACGTAATTTCTATATTTATAAAAAATAATTATGATGACAAAATAGACAACACCATTAAAAGTTTTTACTTATGCTCACAGAAATAAGATGTGGAGAAGCTTTTGTAGTAAAAGAATAATATTTGTCAGAGTGACTCCTGTAAGTGTTCCAGAAAGTCAATCATTTCTGTCCATTTATTCCACTCAAAAATTCCTCAAAAGTATCACAGAAACAAATCAAATCATGGTTGTTGTCCTGAAGAAGTTTATAAAGCAAAGCTGGAATTTGTTTCATTTGAATTTATGCTTTTGATTTAAGATATGTGAGGTTGTTTTCTCTACCCATAATCAGTGGGAACTTCAGGTTTCAGTTCTTCTCTGGAGAGTTTTTATAACCTAAGAGGGCATTGCTCATAAATCTAATGCCTCAGATCTCTAAAGTTTGGTGGGATGAATCTGGATCTTGGATTTTGCAGTTGGGATTGACAGTATTATATGACAGCACTGTGCAGGATCGGGCTCACAGTTTTACCCAGTGTGAAGTCAGTGGAGCTCCATATGGCTATAGCAATTTGCCTACAGGCAAACTATTTAAAACTGGGGCCTGAATTTTATTCTATCTCAAATCAGTGGGGCTCTGTGTTGGTTCATTAGCTCACAATGTGCTGCCAAGTTGAGGATAGGGGGTTTAATTTGAACTTATTTACAAAGGTAAATTGCTTCTGGAATTATTATTGTTCTTATTATTTGCACTGGTCGGGAGACTTTAGGGTGAATGATGATAAAAAACATAGGATATCTAAAGATGAGGCTAATGAAAAGCCTTGTAATCATTTTGTACTTCAGTAACGCTTTTGATACTGTATCTCACAGGATCCTTCTGGACAAAATGTCCAGCACACAGCTGGATAAACACATCATGTGGGTGAGCAATTGGCTCACAGGTTGAGCATAGAGGGTAATAGTGAATGGAGTACTATCAGACTAGTGACCTGTCACTAATGGGGTTCTGCAGAGATCTATCTTAGGCCCTGTGCTCTTCAACATCTCCAACAATGACTTGTACACAGGACCAAAAGGGATATTAAGCAAGTTTACAGGTGACACAAAACTGGGAGGAGCTGTTGACTTCCTGAAAGGCAGGGAGGCCCTGCAGAAAAACCTTGACAAATTAGAGGACTGGGCACTCACTGGCCATATGAATTTCAACAAGAAAAAGTGCTGGATTCTGCACCTGGGATGGGGCAACCCCAGATGTTTGTACAGACTGGGGAATGAGATGCTGGAAAGCAGTGCCGTGGAATGGGACCCGGGGGTCCTGGTCAATGGCAAATTGAATGTGATTCAGCAGTGCCCTGGCAGCCAGGAGGGCCAATCTTGTCCTGGGGGGCATCACCAGCCAGTTGAGGGAGGGGATTGTCCCTCTCTGCTCTGCACTGGGGCAGCCTCACCTTGAATGTTGTATGCAGTTTTGGGCACCACAATATAAGAAAGATATTAAGTTGTTAGAGAGTGTCCAAAGGAGGGCAATGAAGATGGTGAATGGCCTTGAGGGGAAGCTGTATGAGGAGTGACTGTGGTCACTTAGTCTGTTCAGCCTGGAGAAGAGGAGATTGCAGTCTACAGCTTCCTTGTGAGAGGAAGAGGAGGGTCAGGCAGTGATTCCTTCTCTGTGGTGACCAGTGGCAGGGCCTAAGGAAATGCCCTGAAGTTGTGTCAGGGGATGTTTAGGTTGGATATTAAAAAAAGGTTCTTCCCTCAGAGGGTGATTGGGTGCTGGAGCAGGCTCATCAGGGAAGTGGTCGTAGCACCAAGCCCAACAGACTTCAAGAAGCATTTGGATGATACTCTTGGGCACATGGTATGACTCTTGAGGGTGGTCTGGTGTGGGGCCAGGAGTTGGACTTGATGATCCTTGTGGGTCCCTTCCATCTCAGCATATTCTGTGATTCCATGATTCTGTGAAAAAAGACAACCAGAGAGTAGAATAATCAGTCTGTATATCCATATAAATATATCCCCCCTTTTTCCTTATCTGTCTCTTCATTTGTGTTATGCAGGAAGGTGAGGCAAATATATTACTAGAACAGCTACAATCAATAAAAGCAAAAGTTTCAAGTCAAGCTAAACCAGATGTTTTTCATTATACTACCTTAGCCACCAACTTGGTTTAATTTTTCTTGATTCAAGAGTTTCAGTATCTCACATTGAAGTAGTCAATAACACCAGGCATATTCAAATCAATCATTAAACTAATTTCCATCAAGCAGCTTCTGCATACTTAGCTATATATCATCAATCAAGTGCTGTCAGTCTGAGTCAGCTTCAGTTCCTGTGCTGACTCATGCTACAGATTGGACTGAAGATGCCACAAGCTTACTCTGGGCATGTTAAAGAAGAAAGTTGTAGAAGGAAAGTATTTCCACCCTGACACTGAAAAGAAAGGGAGTTGAGCAATTTTGATCATCTGGTAACATCCTGTTGTCCTGTAGCAGAAGCCTACTCAGGATTCTGATTTAAACAGAAACTGTGGGAGTTGTAATGTGGTAAAAAGGCAAATGTTATATTTTATTTTGTTACCCCTAAGCAACCAGGAATGCAACAGTTGTGGAGCCAAAAGGAATATGAATAGATGAGCATGCTTCTAGCATACCTAGGAGGAAAGCTAAACTGAACATGTTGTATTTCCCCTTCTTCCTTGCATGTATAATTTTTGGTACCATTTTCATTGAATTGATAAAAAAATTAAATGTAAAAATAAAAGTAAAAATGAAGATGTAATCCCACCAGGTTGCAAAAGGGCTAAAACATGACAGAAAAACACTGCAGTTGTAGACCTACATGTTACATTTGCATATGTTTGATTGGTTTTCTATCACATGACTCCTGTTTTTTCTTTAAGTGTTATGGTTGCAAGAGAGATTAAGAGCTTTTTACTTCCCTCCACCCCAGGCCATAGATCACATATTAGACAGCACTGAGATTAGATAGCCTTATGATGAGAAGAATGTTGATGTTTGGTTTTTACACCATTTGCAAGAGCTTTATATCTGGTCTGCATGTAAGGAAGACAACTTTCATGAAAAAGAATGCATGCTTCAGATTTCTTGTATTCCAGAGAAGGACTGTGCCTAACTTCTCTGGGTATACCTCATCCAAGAGAAAACACATTTTAACTCTCTCCTGATTACAAATGGAAACCCAATATTATTTTAATATTGAAAGCATTTTATTTTATAATTAGCAATTATAATAAACTAATTTGAAGATAAAATAATTTAATATGCTAATGTTGTTTAATTATCCCATCAACAAACAGCAAGAAGCAAAACCAGAACAGCATTGGCATAAATTATGAGGAGTTTTTAAAGGGATACCAAAAGACATACAAAATTCTTGTTCTGTTCATTCCCTCATCTGTCCCACTTTTAGTTGCATGCACTTTTTCAATGAGGTCTGGATTGTTTCTTGTGTTCAGGTTCTGTTCTGGCTTTGTCACCTAATCAGATTAGTGTTTCCTACAATGAGCTCTAATCAGTATCAAACATCTGCACTCCTCAAAGAATTGTTTATAAGGTAGGGATAAGAAGAATCCAAAAACAAAAATAAAAAGTGGAAAAGTCAATCCTCTTGGTTTTGTGCTTCCTATTAATACATTTATGGGTAAATCATAATAAAGGAGGCAAGAGTCACTTTTCACCACTTTTACATTGTCACAATGGTGCCTAGGAGAAAATTCAAGAATCTGTGTCTGTATTTAGGTACTGTATTTATGATTTTGCAGAGCTAGTTAATAAGTTCGGCATCCTTCCCTCGAAAATCACAAGTTGAGGCCAAATTAATTAAGTGTTCTGAGGCAACAAGCCAAGGACGGCAAGTTCTGCTGAATTTAATAAAATGAATTGGATTAGGAGCACTGGCAAATCTGCTAACATCATTCTTTCATATCTACCTAGTCAAATATAGAACACTTGAGGACCTTTTAATAAACAAGTCCAGTGACTGAAGTTGGGCACACACTTCCATTTTTAGGAACTTCATCCAGCATATGTATAAAATGTATACTCAGGTTAGATTGCTCTGTTTTGGAATTGAGCTGTATGTAGTGTTTGGCAGTGGTTGACAGATCACAGACTAAAGAAGAGACTGCAGGGATATCTCATTTTGATCTTCAACATCCTCATGAGGGGAAGCGAAGGGACAAGTATCGGTCTCTGCATTCTCATGACCAGTGACAGAACTCGAGGAAACGGCATGAAACGGAGTCGGGGGAGGTTTAGGTTAGATAGCAGGAGAAAGTTCTTCACCCAGAGGGTGGTTGGGCAGTGGAACAGGCTTCCCAGGGAAGCAGTCCCAGCACCAAACCTGAGTTCCAGAAACATTTGGACAATACTCTCAAGCACATGGTGTGCTTCTACGGGCGTTCTGTGCAGGACCTGGAGTTGGACTTCGATGATCCTTGTGGATTCCTTCCAACTCAGCATATTCTATGATTTTATGTTTCTATGATTTTATGATTCTATGGACTTAGTTTATTGCTATGATTATTTTATTGGACCCAATATTTAGCTGTTATTTTGCAACCATCACAGTTCTTTCCAAGATTGCTACTTACTAACTTCTCTTTTCAAGTACAAAGATGAAATTCTGTTATTAAGAGTTTTTTCTTAAGACTTTTAAAATTTTGAAGTATTTATAGTTTAAATGTTCAGTGGTTTTCCAGTTAACAACAAAGCTGTAGTTATTAGTGTTCATAGCTGTATACACTCAGTGACCAATTAACAAGACTCTTGAAATACTTGCAAAATAAAGATAATTTGCAGTAGACATTGCAGGTTAACATACATACATGAAGTATGTCTACTGATTATGTAGAGGCTGAGATATGAAGAAGTACATGGAATTAATCAGGGGTGGGATATCCTGCTGAAATTTAGATATATGAGCTGTGCTACACCACCACCCATTACTATTAAGTGACGTAAACCTCTGACTAGGCTATGTGGTGGTAAAAATTATTTGATATACAACTGAGGTTTAAAAACTTTCTTTCTCAAAGGAGGTTAGTTTGAATTCTGTGTGTTTTCCTTCAGCTGGTCACCACAACTCTCTTTTGAGTTGTGAGAATTAAACTTCCTTCTGCCCCTTCCTTCTGTTGTGAAATTGCATGTCAATTTTTCTAGTAACTTTTGACTGACATATCCTGGATATATATGCATGTCCTGTTTTATGTACCTGACTGGATAAGCAAAAACATAACAGTTACAGAGTGATTCAGGACACAAGATGATCACCAGAAAAATTTTTAATGTTATTTACATTAAACATTTTAATCTTGTGTAATACTAGTAACAATTGTCACATGATTAGCTTACAAATAATTTTTCATGCACCAGTATTCCCAAGTCCTTCTCTGGGCTGTTCTCCAACCCTTTAACTAGTGGTCTATATCAAGCAGCAGGAAAGCAAACCTGGGAGCTTTTCCTCAACCCACTCCTAGTGGCGCTCAGGCCACCACACAAAGTGAGTGGTTTCCCCGGGGAGGGGAGGGAAAAAAGAAAAGTTCTTTTCCCTTCCCCCCAGAGACAAATGAAAGCCATCAGCTTGGAATGCTACCTGGCCAGCCAGTTCTTTTGTGTTAGTTATGTACTGCCCCCCGCCCCCACAGACAAACCAAGCTTGCCTCCCTCAGAGGGGCAGGAGGAAGGGAGAAAAATTTCTAAACTAAGTTCCTTTTTTTCATTAAACCTATGACAAACACGTGTAAACATTTGATAGTTTAGTTATTTATTTTTAGTGATATCCATGGATAAATGAGTCTAGTTTGGCAGACTCCAGCATATTGTTATAGTGTTAGGCTGAAATGAATAATTGTTCGATCACTATTCTCAAATTCCTTTATATAAATCTAGATAAAAATATTTTTTACCTAAACTTGAGAACAGATATGAAATTATATTCAGGTAAATGCTTTTACTTTTCTTGTTTGGGTTCTTCAATAAAAGTGTAAAACAGTCTGTTAAAGAATATGTCTTCGAACGAGTACTTGTGTATTATCTGTTTAGTCACAGCAAGATCTTAAGAGAATGATATGTAATTTTGTAGTGATATATTTAAACTTAAATATGGGGATTATGTATTAAAACAAAAGTCAGTAATCTCCTCTTTCTCATCAGACCACAAGCCGACCAAAACACATTACGCACTGTACAAGTAAGCTCAAAAATGATGGTCTTCATAGGGAAGGGTGATATTTTGTGGCCAAAAAACCAAAATCAAGTTTAAGCTTCTCTCCAGTCTTTCTGAATGCAAGTTTCTCTTGGCTTGTGAATATACAGCATAAAACTTTTTTTTGTGTTCCGCTGTACACAGTGTTGAATTCTATTTGCTATCACTGTTAATGAATCTGAAGCAACTTTTAGAGCTCATATAACCTCTGGAAATTCTCTTTTTTTTGAAAGCACTGGAATTTCTGAGAGAGTCATAGCTGTTGATTACACAGCCCAAAAGTTTCAATACCAGGTGAGAACATCCCTTGTACAGACAGTCTTAGTCAGCCAGTCAATGAAGTTAATATTCAAATCGATCACCTCTCTGACCATTAAGCTGTGACTCATTTGACCTGACTCTATGCATCAAAAGTCTAGATGCCTGCTCGAATATCTACTTTGCTCTCAAGTCAAATATTAAAAATATTCTTATTTTACTTGCCACTTTTTCCCTTGGACAGAATAGAAATCTTAGAAAGTTTAAATAGGTGCATAGTTTTAATATGGATGAATTGAACCGGAATTAATTTTTTTTTCAATATGTAGGTTTACTGTCCAATTTGAGAGACAAATTCAGCCTGAAATAGAGAAAACTGGTGATCTAGTCTATAGTTGCTCATATCAGATACTTAATTATGCTTGAAATTTAATATCTTGACTTTATCAAAGAAAAAGATGCTCAGTACTTTGATTGGCTCAGGAGTCAGTCACATGATGTTTGTCAGATTTCTTTACTGTCATTTCAATGTGTCTCTCACTTTGATGCAGAGTACACTTTGCACACTACCCAATAGTAAAAAGTTGGTGAAAACTACAAAATTATAAAACCTAAAAAATCTATTATATTATAAAGCTTAAAGAATTTTTTTCCAAGGGTGAAATATTTCTTAAATTTTAAAACACAACTTTAAAATTAAAATAGGGAGGGAAAGAAAAGGGGAAGGGGAAGGGGAAGGGGAAGGGGAAGGTTTGAGAAGGGAAGATTTGGGAAGGCAAGGTTTGAGAAGGTTTGGGAAGGGAAAGGAAGGCTTGGGAAGGGAAGGTTTGGGAAGGGAAAACAAAAAACCTAAATAAGACTGCTTCTCTTCCTTTTTGGAATTTTCTGAAATAATCAATTGAAAATAGCAACAATAATAGTAATAATAATACAATAAATTAATTTTCAGGAACAGTTTAGTTTATTTTCCAGGTCATTTAGGTAAGGTTTATTCAAAGTATATGAGTGTAGCACCTTTCAGGATTCAAGAGCAATAATAATCTTTGACAAGTGGATTTGAATATGACTATGCAAAGAATTGAGTGTTTGGTTTCTTGATGTAAGAAACAAAGAAACAAAAAGTTATTTAAACCAAACAAGAGCCATTTTCATGATTTCTTGCCAAAATTGAGAAACTACCGTGCTAACAATAGAGAAGTCCTTTCATTATTTTCATCTCATCTCATTTCCATATTTATCTTCTTGGCAGAAATTGCAAAGTCTGGATGTAACTAATGTTCACTAAACAAAAAACTGGGGCAAGGAGACATTTCTGTCTTCTGGATTTTTATCTTATCTTTTTTCTATTATTGCTGTTATTATTATTATTATTATTATTTCAGCTGGGACAATTATTCCAGTGGGATTACTAGGATTTTTATTTGATGGGTTCTTTTGGGTTGATTTGATCTGGTTCTTTAAGGCTTATTTACACTATAAAAATCTGAACAGAAATTCTTCAGACATCACTAACTAATCCTTAAAGATTAGTTATTATTAACAGATATATGTTAGATATGTTTTCCTCAGATAATCAAGGGAATTTAGTTGTCTTTAATTCTTACAGTGTTGTGCAAACAGGAGAATGGTGTTGGAAAAGGTAGTCCATCATTCTTACTTTTTTGTGTCAATCCTAAGAAACACTTCAAAAAAATTTTTTTAGCAATTTTAACCAGGATTTGAAAATATTTTCTGGTAGGATACGATATATACATCTATATCAAACAAATGGATGATTTTTTTTTCACTGGGGAAAAAAAATAAATCACAACCCAAATTGAAGGGGAAAAAAAGTTTTATGAAATTTGGAAAAGAAATACAGCTGTCTGGGAGGCAGAGGAATTTCTGTAAAATATGTATAGAAGAAGTCATCTGAGTAAAGGTTCAAAGGGAGAAGCAACAACATATCCTAAATGCCCATCACATTTCTTAAAACACTTCTGCAAGGTGCTTAGATACTATGCAGTTAAAGCTGGTTTAAGAAAATATGTAGAACTGCATACATTAGATCATTAAAACAGGGCAATTTGAGAGCAGTAGACACTTCAATCACTTTTAGAGTTACCTTTCACAAGATAACCTTTCACAAAGTTTATTATTTTAATTGATACTTATTTAAAAAAGGTTTATTAATTTTAACTAATTTTTTTAACCAAATTTATGGGAAAAAAGGATCAATCTACACCAAGGTGACAAATTAAAAGAAAAGGAAAACTAGAGAAGAAGATATAAGAAAGAAGAGTAAAGAGAGAGGTACTCAAGAAACCTGAAATTTTAGAGGAAAATATAATTTAATACTTTTTTGTCTAATTTAAAGAATACTTTCTCCTACTCTCATGTCTTGAAGTGATCCTACTAGTGACCTCCAGCTAATGCCACCTTTTTGTTTTCATATCTGGTAATTTTATAAGGATAAACCCAACATTCTGTCTCTTTAATGTTAGCCTACTCTTGACTTGAGTCAAGACTCGACATAAGTTATTGCTTTGATTGTTGATGGTGATCACTCTGAAGGAAGACCTAATTAAAAAGAAATCAGGTAATCATGGAACTAGTTTTACAGAAATTCATTTTCCAAACTTTGTTACAGGCTAGAAAATGTGCTAAAACCTGATATTGGTATTTATTCAGTTAGCAATCGACAAATAAATTCTCTTGCTATCCCTATGTTAATATGAGTATTGAAGCTTGAAGTGGTTATATCTTCTAAAACCTTAGAAATCTTTTCTGTGCCAAAATTTATACAAACTACCCATGTCTACACAGATATATATATAAAACCTAGCAATTAACTTGGACATAGAAACACAGTTCTTGCCAATTCCAACAACCAAACAAGGAAACCCTTCAAAATGCATAATTGTGTCTCCAGCACTCAGCACTTTACAAAGATGTTGTGTCAAAACAAAATTATTTTCTTATATATGAATGAAAGTATACTGGGCTACGTCCAGAATTTGTCCTGAAGAAATCTGCAATTTCATTTTTGCTTTGGAAAGCAAAACTGAACTCCCTGCTACATTAATGATACAGATAAAAACAAACAAGCAAACAAATCACACATAAACAAACATCTCTCTTCAGGTCCGTCAGGCAAAAGTATCACTGAGGTTTTCATCAAACTGAGTAGGCTTCTTGATTTTACAGTCTTATGAAGAAAAGACTTGTATGATTAATGTCTAAAACAGAACTTCTGTCATTGCATCTGTGACCCAGGTCAGGATTATTCTTAATAATCATAATTAATTTTTACAGACCAGCTTGTCTACAGCAACAACAGCTGTTCTTTTAACTAACTGTCTACATTTTGGCAAGCAAGTGCAAACAGAACTGAGTAATTTTTGCCTTACATTTCATTTGACATACAGTGTGAAAACTAGGAGCAAAGTCAGTCCTAATAAGCAGCTTTTATGTTGTTTTCCTCTGTACACAGTCCTTTCATTTAGATTTATGGTTTCTTCTTTTCTCATTGAAGACTGTTCAATCTGTATATAATAAATTGGGCCAAATAATCCTCCCAAAGTCAAGAGAGTTTTCTTCTCATCTTCAATGGGAACACTTTCAAATGATTAAAGGAAAGTGGAGATTATATGGTAGATGTTTTCTGCTGGTTGTGGGAGATTTTTTAGTTTTTTGTGGTTTGGTTTGGTTTGTTTGTTGTTTTTTTTTTAATAAGTGTAGTTGCTTCATGTTTGGTCAAATATTACAAAATTAGTTCAGTAATTAATTAGCAAATGAAGTTCAATTAGAATTCTTAAAATAGATACTTGTAGATAACAGATCTCTGAGTTGACCACTAAGAGCCCTTTTAATAGCTCATAGAGAGAATAATAGGAATTTTTATGTACAATGCACATCATCATAAGAGAATATATATGTATTTATATGAACTGTGCCATACTTTCTCTATCCACTGACTATGGTGGATACAGTACAGGGACCTAGCATGACTAGCTCAGATATACTTAGTAAGTTAGGTGAAATGAATCCCATCCTGAATGTTAAGGAGACTCTTCATTAGAAAATTGTGCCAAATTGAACATCATCGAATATGAAATGAACAAGGAAATGGACTAATTTCCATTTTGCCTTCTGTCCAATTCTGTATAAACCAGGCACTGTTGTGTGTTGTTAACTCACAGCAGATTCACTAAATGCAGGTGTGTTATATACTTGCTTCCAGTATGTGGGTGGAATGAACTGTGGACATCTAAAAATCTGATGTCCAATTTTCATCTAATAATTTTGGGCTTTGTTTATAGTTAACAAACACAAATAGATTCCTTCAAACAATGTCTCATCTGAACCATTTCAATGTCTACAAAGGAAATGCAGTGTGATTATCTTTTAGAAGCCTGATTTAGGAAAAATAAACATCCCAAGAGAGTCATTGTAATGGAATAAGAAACATATTATCAGATATTCCTGAGCAGCATTATAACTCTCTGTACAGAAGAATGGAGCTTTTTCCAACTTGAATATGTTTTCTGGCTATTGCTGGAAATCTATGGTGAATATCCTTTATTATCCAGTCTTGCAGAGGCTGGATTCCACTTTGTTACAGACTGTAGTTGGAATACCACTGTAATCACTGCTCTTCAATACAGGGAGTCCGAAGAGTCTTCTTTTTTGGGCTTTGTGTAGGATGAATATATGTCGGGGGTTGAACATTGTTAAGTCTATATTTTAGTTATTGTGTATTATATGTATTATCCTTTATTCCTTATGTATGTAAATCCTGTGGTCTCATTGGTTGTCTCACCTGTCCACCCCCAGTTTCTGGGTTCCCATGGTTACTCTACCGTCTCCTCTCATTGGCTGGTCGAGCAGCCAAACCCGTCTCTCCTGGCAGCCTTATAAGCTGCGGGAAAATTGAATAAAGCTCTCTTCACTGCTGGACTCCCTGCGTGCTGCCTGCTCTTTGTTTGTCGGCGGGGGCAATTCCTCATCCCAAACCCTCTCAAACATATACATAATTAGGTACACAAAATAATGCCTACTGAAATAAATAGATATATAAGTAAATAGATAGACCAATTGATTGGCAGACTGACTAAATGGGACTTAATTCAAAGAACTTATAGTTTAAACTTTAAATTAAAACAATGAAAAAGTAGAAGTTGATCACATAACCTGAATCTCTAGATCATTTTTTTCCTATCCTTTTGCTCAGTTTACCTGTAATTCCTCTGTCTGAGTGTCTCAGATCTTTATTTCATCTCTGAACATATTTCCGTAGTTCCTCTCTGGTTTTCATTCCTTGGCTCCCTTTAATATTATTAAAGTTGGATTACTTCTCTTTCATACATAATGTATTTTTCATGATACATCTCTGAATTAGATGGACAGTCAACAACCAAGAAAGCAACAATCCTCTAACGAATAAGCTTTGCTTTATATATCTACAATTTAGGGCAAAACAAGCAGGGTGCCTAAGATACCTAGTCTACTGACCAAACATCCTGGGAATGTTGGGAGCTTGGAGATGGTATACTGCAATACTCCTTGGTAGTTTCAGCATCTTCAAATACAAAGTGCACGTTGTTCACACATCCAAATCTTTGTTCATTCTTTGTTCTTGTCAAATTTCATCAGTTTTCCAGTTGTTTATTTGTGCCTTTACTGTCTCTACCTGTTGTTTTTGAGCTGTTGCCCATAGGTAAGACCTCATTTTTATATCTAGGGACATTTTCCTCAGGTTTCCTAATAGTTTTCCAGTTGTTTATTTGTGCCTTTACTGTCTCTACCTGTTGTTTTTGAGCTGTTGCCCATAGGTAAGACCTCATTTTTATATCTAGGGACATTTTCCTCAGGTTTCCTAATAGTTTTCCAGTTGTTTATTTGTGCCTTTACTGTCTCTACCTGTTGTTTTTGAGCTGTTGCCCATAGGTAAGACCTCATTTTTATATCTAAGGACATTTTCCTCAGGTTTTCTAATCTTCCTCCATTATGCATAGGGACTTGCAAATAAAAGAAGGGCTAGTTTTCTTTTTATTTTTTTTAACAATATTCAATCATAAATTATTTGTGTTAATGGTTCATACCAGCTATAGGCTAACTGACCTACAGTTTAGTATACCTGAGATATTTCCTCATGTATATAATTAATTTATGAAGCATACAGAACTGTAATTCTTTTTCTCTTTCTTGTCATAGTGATAAATTCTGTACCCTAAAAATATTACTTCAAATTTGCTTTATGTACTAAGATAAACAGTTAGGGATGTGTTCTGAAGTAGCCAATACCAACCTTTCTCCCTGGAAATAAATTTATCTTATTGGGTTCTGTAGGTTACAGATTAAAATTTTTATTTCAAGGTGATTTTAGATTTATGTACATTCCATTAAAAATGCTAAAAAATTCTTATCTTCTCCATATTCAATTTCTAACATTTCTCACGGTGAAAAAGATGTTTCTCTTTTGCTTCTTAAAATCTTATTAAAGCTCTCACATGCATATGTTGTTGGCATTGATCACACTACCACAATGTCTAATGCTGACAGATCAGATGATATTTTTGCAGCAATAATAGAAGCATGCGTATGATTGCTAACTATCTTTGCCCTTAGTTTATTTATGAGGAACGTGCACAATTTCCAATGCTGAAGTCATCAAGAATCATATCTTACTCTTACGCTTTTGATGTGTAAATAATTTTTTCTTCTTGCTAATATAATTTTCATACCCTTATATTCGTGTTTGTGGTTCAGCTATTGGTTCAGCTCCCTTTAGAGGAAAAAAAACCCCTGTCTTAATTTTCTTCCACAAGTATTAATGTGATGCATAAGTTTAAATTATGCAAGTTTAAATCTCTTGAATGTAGCTCTATTTCCCAGTAAATATATGATTACCACTGTTAGTAAGGCACCACAGACTTTTTGCTAAAGTACAACGTAGACCTCAGGCCATGCCTGGCTTTATCCAGACTTGTTTTGTCTGCATTGGACCGTTAGCTTAGCTTGCTTAGTTGTAACAAGAATTTCTTAATGAGCAGGTGACTTTTAGCTAGTTTTTTTTATATTTGCTAAGTCTTATGTGTGGTGTGACATGCATTGCTAAAATAGTAAATATAAAGCTATAATTTTTTATGCTATGTAAGAACAAATTATTTCTGGATTGTCAGAAATATGCAAAGTAAAAGAAGACTAAGCTGGGATAGCAGCAGTCCTTGAAGATGTTGCATCAAGGTGTTGGTTCAGGATCATCCTAGAAGCCCCAGGGCTATCAGCAACTCAACAACAATCAGTTAATGGTAGTAATGCAAAATTAAATGTTCTTTGGGGAAAAAAAAATAGAAATTAAGAACAGGTATCTTACATTGTCCTAGTTTCAGCCAAGGACAGGGTTAATTTTTCTCAGTAGCCATGAGGGGGCAGAGCCTGAAGCTGTGTGAGCATGTCCAGGTTGTTATTCCATACAACTCATGCTATTGCTGGGGGACAGAAGTAAGGGATTCTCACTAGTGAGAAGAAGGGGTGTGGCTTCAGGTGGAATGAAAGTGTGGGGGCAAATGCTCCATGCGCCATTTTGTTAATTTCTCTTGGGGTCTCACCGTGTTAGTAAGCATTTTGCATGTTAAACACTCTCTCTTTTATACACTGTTTTTATTAGGTTTGTTGATGTTATTGTTCGTTTTCTTATCTCATTGCTGTCGCCAGTAAATTGTTCTTATCTCAGCCTGTAATCTCTGCCTTTTTTATCTGCCAGAGTGGGCAGAGGAGCAGGGGTAGAACTGCGGCACTAAATTATGGAGTACTGCTCCTAAAACATAACAACATATACAATGCACTGTATGGATATGCAGAGTTTCAGATTCAAGAAAGATCAAGGTGTAAACTGTGGTAGAAAATACAGTAATGGTCTCATGAAAACCTTGTAGAAAGAGGGAAGAAACGATCAACAACATGGTATACCACCTTATCATCGTGTTCATCTAAGTAAAGACTTAAAAATGCTGATAACTTTCATAATGTTTCTCACCGTCATCTGAAAACAACAGGACCTATAAGTTTTTGTTTTGTAATATTTTTTCCCTGTTGTATTGTTAATGAAGTTTGTTTTTCATTTAAGACTGCAAGAGCAATAGTATAATTGTAACTGATAATAATAGCTCTACTCTATTTTTGTTCCAGTATAAAGGCTCTTCATAGCTTATAAAGACTAACAATAAATTTTTGTATTCCCATGTACTAGTGTTCTCCCCTTTCCCCAGAAAAATATTTTGAGTTTCACATGAAAAACTAGAAAGATATGGCCAATTTTCTACTGGAAAGTTAATTACTAAAAGTTTTAGGAAGATTTGTGTATTATATTTAAATCTTTGCCAAAACTGATTGCAATTATCTGTTTGAATGTCAGTTTGTTTGACTACTGTGAGACAGTTGACATCTCATCCATTTCTCAATGCCACTTGAGAAAAAAAAAGGTGAAAGACTACAGCAGAAGAGTAAACACTAGTACTAAGGTCTGAACCTTATTTTCCCAACTTGTATGAAGTTAGCAATTTTAACATTAATATAGTATTATTTGTCAGATCCTACATATGAAAACACATAATGTCAAAACAATATTAGCAAAAAGTGAAAGTAAAAATTGAGGTCTACTAGATATGAAGTTGAATTCTTATCAATACATTTCTGTCCAGAAGTGTCCCATAAAAAAATAAATCTGACAAAATAAATCCTTCCCTGGTCTCTTGACTTACACAGATGGGAGGACTAAATTACCTCACCTATTTCTGAAGACCATAATTTTGATTTTTCCCTAGGTACTTGTTGCAGGTGCTCAGGTGTTGGCTGCATGTGTGGCTAGGGCAGCCTCTGTGAAACACAGCAAGTTCCTGCCGGCTCCAACCAACCCACAGCAGGACACAGCAGAGCCACTCGGCCAAAACGATGGCTCCTTGAGAAAAACATACTTAAGAAAGGGCAGAAAATGCAAGATGGAGACACTTGGAGAGACCAAAAGAGAGTGAGAAACAGCAGAGAGAATACCAAGGTGAGCAAAGAAGGTGTTCCAGCCACTGGAGCAGAGATGTCCCTGCAGCCCCTGGAAGACCCTGTAGGTGGATATTTTCTGAAGAAGTTCAGCTCATGTGGAGACGGGAGCAGAAAGAAGGTCTGATGATAGAGGATCACAAGAGAGGAACCCTCGTGTAATAATGACAGCCCCACTTCCTCCTGCACCACTAAGAGGGATGATTGGAGATGTAGGGAGAGAAGGATTAAAGCTGAGCTTTGGAAAAATGGGGAGGAAAAGTGTAATTTTAATGTTTGTGGTTTTGCTTCTCACTATCCAAATCTATTTTATGTGGCAATAAATTGAATTTATTTTCTCCCAATTGAGTCTTATCCCAGGCAGTATCTGATAAGCAATCCCTTGTCCATTTCTCATCCTATTCCCCACTGCCTCCAACTCTATTCTGTTGTGAGCCTGGCCATCCTCCAAAGTTAATCCACCACACTCCGATCTCAAGGGAACCAGTATAAGGCATAAAAAACATATATGAAAATATAAAAGAGTGAAAAACAGCTTGGACATCTTTTATTGCTCACATGAGAGGTACTAAAGCACTGAAACTGTATGCAGCACCTCCAGTTCTGGAGGCAGCTGCACAAAAGGTGACTGAATGGCTAGCCTGATGTTTCTTTTAACTTCATGGTGCAATGGTTGAGTATCCATTTATAAATGAATCAGCCAGAGGCAGTCTTCAGGAAGATAAAAGGTTGACAGTGAAACCAGACTTCTGAATGTGTAATAAGAGGCATTAACCACTCTATCATATGTTTCCACAAGGTAAACCACAGCAAGATATTATCATCATTGTTCCCACAGTAGA
Source organism: Pachyramphus minor (assembly GCA_013397135.1). NCBI lineage: Eukaryota > Metazoa > Chordata > Aves > Passeriformes > Tyrannidae > Pachyramphus > Pachyramphus minor. The sequence goes on along the minus strand of VYXB01002877.1, from coordinate 67,108 downwards.
TGCTGGAATGTTCATAACTGTAAAATACTGAGTTATTCTATAGAAGGTTCAGTCATGCTACGAGATTGATTTCACTTGACCAGTTTTCTTTTTCCGGCAGATCTCATTATCTCTTCTGCAGTCAACCAAGAGATTTTGTCTAGGATCCATTGCCCTTCTACATCTCCAAAGGATTGCATATTTTGCAGTGTCTGGATGAGATGGAGTTAACTGTTTCCATAGCGGCCCATATGGTGCCGTACTTTGCATTTGTGGCTAAATCACAACAGTGTCTTGGCTATTGCTAAAAAGCCTTTGCACAGCATCAAGACACTCTCCTGTTTCCCTGCTAAATCCTAATATGCTGGGTTGGACAAGAGGTCAGGAAAGGATATAGGAAGGACAGCTGACCTAAAAAGGAAAGGGATATTCCATGTTAGATGACCTTTGTGTTCACCAGTAAAAACTCAGACAAAAGAAGAAGAAGGGGAAATGTTCATGGTTATGCCGTTTATGTTCTACCATTATACACGCTGAGGCCCTGCTTCCCAGGAAATGGTTGGGCATCTTCCTGCTGATGGAAAGAGGTGAATAATTTTATTTTTTTTTTTTGCTTTGCTTTCTCTATTACACTGTCATTATTTTGATACTCATCTCTTCCTGCCATCCTTCTATTTTCTTCCCATCCCATGAGAGAGGATAATGAACAAATTGTAGGATAGGTGTTTGGCTGCTGGTTGGGGTCAACCTGTCCCACCTGTATACAGCAGATAGGTCCTTGTATAGTAGGCCCAACATTTACCAGAAGTATGAGGGTATTTTCTACAGTAAGAACATATAAAGCAAATCTTTCCTTACTGCTTACTAGTACCTGAGATAAGGTCTCTAATTAGCAGCATGATTCATCTACAACTCAACTCAATATTTGAATTACTCTGGGCTCCTTTATGAAAGGTCAGATGAATTATCTTGGATGTCAGGATGGGGCTATAATTCTTGTTTTCAGAAACAATTAAATACCTTTCCAGATAAAGTGTATTAGTATAATCCATTATCTAACATTACTTTTTTTATAGTTTATGTATTAAACTTCAGGGATGTGAGGCCATCAGCTTCAACCAGAAACGAAAGTCAGTAGCACTCAAATGATAATTAAATTTAACTAGAAGGATTTGCAAATTAAAGTTTCACTTTCTCAGAACATGTGACAATGTAAGAGGGCTGATAAATTCTCTTCAAAGTACTATCTTTACTTCTTACTTAACTATATTTTTCTTTAAACTTGTGAGTATTTCTCATCACAATCTACAGGATATGCAGATGTCTGCTGGGAGTCCTTCCAGAACACTTGTCTTTCTTCCTTGTCCCATAGAAGACTTATTAGTCTATTCCAAGGTACAGAAAACATGGGTGTAACTTAATTACCTGACTTGAGCAGATTGAACCCTACTGTCAATATGTGGTTACTTATATACAATAAATAAAGCCATCCTGGAACGTCATTTAAAAAAAACCCAAACAAAACAACGTTTTTAGGGAATTATAACTTATATATGTTTATATTATTATTCTCCAAATATATCTGTGTGCATCCAATAAATAAGCTGATACAACATTTCAAAGACTATGGAGGGTGAAAGGAGTGGGGGAAAAAAAAGAAAAAAATCATTTGCAGACATAAAAAGTCAAGCATGTGTAATGTCTAGCCAACTGAGACAATGTTGGTATTTTATGTGTACAGCTTCTGAGGCTTGGAGACAGTTATTCAGAGAAAAAAACCATCCACAATTCCAAATGATGCCATGAAGAAATGAAGGTATATCACTCTGCAAAAGTCCAGTCTAAGGGAACAGGACTCTTGAGGTCCATGAGCTGAGCAACCAAACTGTGCTGGACTTCCTAAGATGTAGAACTGCCTCTGATCTGTGAGGTGTAAGAAATGGAAAATTCTTGTCTTAACTAAAATGCCAAAATTTGCCAACAGACTACTTGTTATACTACAAGTATACAAAACCCAAAACCAATTTGTTTTGGAAAAAAAGGCTAACAAACCCCACATTTGGCTTATATGAAATAACTATATAAATATAGCAATTATACAAAATGACCATTGTACTACTGTTTTACAGGCAAATACCAAGATATTCTGATTTTGAAGAAAGGAATATACCCAGCTGAGAATCGCAGTGAGTACAGTGAAAAGTAAAAGAAAGTGCTAGAGACTATCAAACAGAATTTAAATTTAATTTGTTAAAGCAAACAAGCTGCTATCTGCTTGAGGGCAGGCAGGCTTAGCAGAGAGATCTTGACAGACTGGATCAATGGACTGAAGACAACTGCATGGCGTTCAATAAGATCAAGTGCCAGGTCCTGCACTTGGGTTTCAACAGCCCTATGCAATGCTCCAGAGTTGGGGAAGAATAGCTAGACAACTCAGCCAGAAGAGGCTGAGGCTGCTGGTCAACAGCTGATTGGATATAAGCCAGCAGTGTGCCCAGGTGGCAAGAACGTCAAGGGCATCCTGGCCTATATTATGAACAGTGTGGCCAGCAGGACCAGGGAAGAGATTGTCCCTCTGTATTCAGCACTTATGAGGCTGCACCTTGAGTACTGTGCCCAGTTCTGGCCACCTCAGGCTGCACCCAACACTGAAGTGTTGGAGCGTGTCCAGAGAAGGCCAATGAAGCTGGTGAAGGGACTTGAACACAAGTCCTATGAGGAGCAGCTGAGGGAACTGGGATGGTTTAGCCTGGAAAAGAGAAGGCTCAGGGGGGACCTTATATCTCTCCACAACTATCTGAAAGGAAGTCGTAGAAAGGTGTGTGTTGTTCTCTTTTGCCATGTCTCAAGTGAAAGGGGTGATCATGATGATGCTATGATGACAGTTGGATTAGATGATCTTGAAGGTCTCTCTTCCAATGTAGATGATTCTGTGATTCTGTGAAGCAAAACAAACAAATAAACAAAAAAAATCCCACAACCAAACAACAACAAATGAATATAAAAATCTAAATAAAGTTTTAAACTCATTCTGTGGGAAGATATGTGGGTATATGGGGATGTGTTGCTTTTTTATAATAACAGTAGTGCCCTGCCAACTAGGTCAGGGTCTGACAAATATTATATCAGTGGAGAACAATTGGAGGAAAATAACATTTGGATGTTTCTTAACAAGCAGAAAACAATTGATGGAGGAATTCAAGCAACCTCATCATCATATCTCTGTGGATTTGACCTTGGAAACAGTTCCGTTGTACCCACACAACATCACATTGTTTATCTTCTGTGACAATTTGGAAATCATAAATGAACCTTTACCTTGCATCCTTTTACTAAATGTTCTTTTATCCAGCTTGTGTCAAAACACATTATTGCATTCTATTTTTTTTAGTTCCTTGTCATAGATTTTTCTCTGTCCAGTCAGTGATTATGAAATGGAAGCTTTTTAAAGATTGATTCTCAGCATGCAGCCAAAGATCTGAATGAGACAACTTTTTAAGTAGCTGTATTTTTTCAAAAGATAAGACACACATGAAATATTCTGAAGCAACTGAGAACTGGTTGAATGGCAGATACCAAAGGGTTGTAATCAGTAGCTCATGGTCTAGTTAAAGGCCTGTCACTGGTGGTATCTTGCAAGGTTCAATACTGGGCCCAATACTGTTTAACTTATTCATCAATGACCTGGATGAAGGGGCAGATGCCTCCTCAGCAAGTTTGCTGATTACTCAGAGCTGGGAGGAGGGGCCCATACCCCACAGTGCTGCGTGGCTCTTCAGAAGGACCTCAACGGGCTGAATAGATGGGCAGCTCTGTGGAGAAGGACCTGGGGGCCCTGGTGGATAACAAGCTGTCCATGAGCCAGCAGTGGCCCTTGTGGTCAGAAAAGCCAGTGGTATCCTGGGGTGCATTAGGAAGACTGTTGACAGTAGGTTGAGAGATGATCCTGCCCCTCTACTCAGCCCTGGTGAGACCCCACCTGAAATGCTTTGTCTGGTTCTGAGCTCCTCTGTCCAAGAAATACGGAGCTCCTAGAGCAGGTCCAGTGGAGGGCAACAAAGATCATTAAGGGCCTGGAGCATTTCTCTTACAAAGACAGGCTGAGAGAGCCTCAGAGCATCTCCCCCAGTACCTTTGGTTGAAACCCCTCTGGTACCATAGACTTGTGAGTGTCTAAGCAGCACAGCAGGTCACTAACTACTTATTCCAGGGTTATNCTCCTCAGCAAGTTTGCTGATGACTCAGAGCTGGGAGGAGGGGCCCATACCCCACAGTGCTGCGTGGCTCTTCAGAAGGACCTCAACGGGCTGAATAGATGGGCAGCTCTGTGGAGAAGGACCTGGGGGCCCTGGTGGATAACAAGCTGTCCATGAGCCAGCAGTGGTCCTTGTGGTCAGAAAAGCCAGTGGTACCCTGGCGTGCATTAGGAAGACTGTTGACAGTAGGTTGAGAGGTGATCCTGCCCCTCTACTCAACCGTGGTGAGACCCCACCTGAAATGCTTTGTCCGGTTCTGAGCTCCTCTGTACAAGAGATGCAGAGCTCCTAGAGCAGGTCCGGTGGAGGGCAACAAAGATGATTAAGGGCCTGGAGCATTTCTCTTACAAAGACAGGCTGAGAGAGCCTCAGAGCATCTCCCCCAGTACCTTTGGCTGAAACCCCTCTGGTGCCATAGACTTGTGAGTGTCTAAGCAGCACAGCAGGTCACTAACTACTTATTCCAGGGTTATAGGGGGTCTATTCTGCTCTCTGTCCCTTTCTATCAGCTCAGGGGGGCCAGTTGCCCTAGGGCAACTGGTCTTATTGTTAAAGAATGGGTGGAGCCAAACAGTGACAAGCAACAGGACAAGAGTGAAGAGGCAGAAACTGATTCACAGAAATTCCACCTGAATATGAGGAAGAACTTCTTTACTGTGTGGTTGATGGTGCACTGGAACCAATTGCAGAGAGAGGTTGTGGAGTCTCCCTCACTGGAGATATTCAAGAACCATCTGGATGCAATCCTGTAAAATGTCTGCTAGGATGAGCCTGCTGAGAAGGAAGGTTGGACTAGATGACCCACTGTGGTTTCTTCCAAACTTACCCATTCTGTGATTCTGTGTAACATATTCTGGTCAAGCAATTGAGTGTCCATTGATGCTAATATGACTCTATGAAAGGAATGAGTAGTGAATACGTATCTTAAACAATGAAATAGTTTCTATTCATCCCAGTTCATTTTAGATGCTCACATTGCAGGTATCTACATGTGAACCAATTGCCTAGATATTCTAGTAGAGAATTAGTCTAGTAAAACTAATCTGTCATCAGTTGTACGGAGTCCATTTCACAACAGCTGCCCATTCATATACTGAAGAACCAAACTAAATAATTGGGCTGTACCTCTGTGCACAACATTGCATTTGCAGCTGCATATCTTTCTGCCATCTAAGTAAAAAAGAACAAAGAACAATACTTACTAACACTTTTCTGCAAATAGAATTAAATGATTCAGGCTTGTTTAGTATTATGGATAAATATTATTTTATTTTAAAACATTCTTTTGTTCCTCTGTAAATCAGCAACACTTTCTTGAAATGCAAAAGCTTTCAAGGTTTTAACGCAAACAACAAACCCCCTTCCCCCCTAAAAAAACCAACAACCCACCAGCCCCTCCAAAAAAAAAAACCAAACAAAACGAGAATAAATAAAAAAAGAACTTCAACCAAAATCCCACCTTTAAATGCCATAGTTCAATGACGTCTTGTACTATCTAACAGAAAAAATATAGACACTGAGAAACAATAATTTTCCAAACATTATAAATGCTTTGAAAGACTTATGGGAGTTCTTTCCTAAGTTCATGAAAGATGTCAGCTCTTTTGCTTTATACAATACTTTGTCATATCACTTTCTGCTTACTGGTCTTTCATAAACTTCTCTAGTTGACTCTGGCATTTCACAGTCCTTTACAAAGCAAAGAATGATATAACTTCTATAAAGCACCCAGTGACCTTCACAATAGCTCTAGTGCCATCAGATTCAAGATAAACACTTGGTGTATGTTCTTTAAACCAAGCAAAATGTCTCAGCGTGTAACGTATCTGTGGTTCAGTCCTGCAAAGTTGCCTTTCTGTGACTAACAGCACTGAACAACTGAAGGAGTGTCTGCATATTAAGAGCCCTAAGCTGATAGTGGAATCACTCTGAGATCCTCAGATCCAGATACCAGTAAATTTTAACAAAGTCAGTGGCTATTTTAATGGATTTAGTTATTGCAAACAGAATAAAAATGCTAAGGAAGAGGTTAATAAAAGAAAGGTCCTTCTTTTTCTTGCATAATTCTTTTATTTCTTTTGTTTTTCCTTCCTTTTATGTTTGTTTGTTCTGTCTTTATAGACTCTGGATCTGTAGTCCCACTGTTTTGGCTTATAAAGTTAGTGATCACCAGCTGCTGTGTATGAACTGCCTGTTTATCTGCTGTAAGCCTGAAACAAATGCAATGTCATTCAACTAGTGCTAGCACGTAACTGAAAGAGTATAAATGACTGTCATGGCTTATAGGATGCGTAGTACTTGTTTGACTGTAGTAGTTTGACAATGTGCATAAATTTCAGAACTGCCTTATTCTGATTATTTTTACCCTTTAACTTCATTAATATCTATTTTCCCACAAAAATTACGATTGGACTGTTCATAGGCTGTCATAATCTGTAGTTGATTTAGTGAGTTTATCGTCAAAAGTTTTAGGCTATTTCTGTATGTCCTTGCTGGAACTGGATCTGTATGTTGCTTCCCACCTTTTTGCTTCCTTTGGTGTTCTTTGAAATTGCTGAGGTGTTTCCTTTGTTCACTAATGCAGAATGTGCATATTGTTTCAGACCTCCCACTTTCATCAATCCATCCACAAAATTACTCTCATTTTTTTCCTACATTTAGGCTATAATTTCAAGTGTTTCAGTAGCATTCTTTACATTATGAAATTAGTCAGAAGTCTAATTATTTTCAGGAACGGAAAAAAAGTTTTGAATTTTTGTAACATTATCGCACACAGTATATATTTTATACATCACAGAACCTGTTCTATGTGTAATTTTATTTCCTTTTTTCCTGGTGTAAGTGTACTATTTTTTCTTTCCCTAAATATGTTAGGCCCTTATGTTGAAAATATAAGCAAAGACATAATTAAATGAGATCTTCTATTCAAATTTGAATAATTTGTGAAATTAATACTTCATTCCCAAGTCACCACTTTCCCAGTGGTGCCTGAATGCTTCTATAGTTCTCCAGTGTAAAGCAAGTTACATCAGATAAATTACTTCAATCTGCACTAAAATGGCTCACAGAGTCGATTTATTCAAATATCACAACTCACTGGGAGAATGGGGACTTCCAGTCATCTCTGGTAGGACTCTACTATTTAAGTCATTCAGATGGAATCAGAAGAGCATATCTTGACACATTTAAGTTGCCACCATGAAACAGTGAGGTTGACACTGCTAGAGATGTCATTGCATGAAATTTTGTGACAGGCATACAACAGGAAAACCATTTATGTTAAAGTAAACTAAAACAGGTCTCCCCTGTATCACTATTCATGAGTGCTCAAATCTAAGGAGGAATTGACAGCTCCATTGATAATACTCTTTAGCACAACATCTTTCTAGGCATTATTGCAAAAGTATTTCAGAAAGTAACATAAAACTGGGGCTGAATGGCAGGAAGACTGAGGCCTGATTGAAAGACACTGAAAAGGATTTTTTAAACTTCTTTCAAAGAGTTGAAGAAAAAATAAGACCTGTCTATTATCTTGAGGTAGGAAAAGGTAGCAAGAAAATTGCCATTCCATTGAAACATATGTAGGACAAGTAATAGATTGTTTTCTCCTTAGTTGCCTGACTCATGTCGCTAAGAAAAAAGAACAAGGATTTTCCACTGCTGAGGTCCCAAATTTAATCCAAATTGGACCAAAAATCTTTTCCAGCATTTTCACCCACCGTGAGTCCAAGCTGTTCAAGTGTCATTTTTTTCCTAGCTTGTAAGATGTTGTGTACTTTGAGAAACTGATATTTTGTTGTGTAGCTACAAAGGCATAATACTGTCACTGTCGTATAAATCATGCTGATGACACAAAATAGGACAAAACTGCTCAGCATTATCAATCACTGTCAAATAAACAAACAAAAAGTTTATCTGACAAACATAGCTATTTAATGTGGTTTTTTTCCAATTTCAGAAACACAAACAGCTTATGTGTTTTGAGGAAGCTTTCCAAAAGCCTGTCAGTGATTTTTAGCTCCAGATTGCCACTGAAAATAAAAAGGTGGGAGTGTGACTTCTCCTGTGCCACTGAAAATTTCCTCTAATGTGCTTCATGTACTTTTTTGTGCTTCGTTCTTGAGCCAATGAAAAATGTACAACTTACTCTCAGATACTCCCTTTTGTTTGTACTAAAATAGAAGTGGTAGAATATTGTAAAACATTTGCAAGAATATTAATTCCTCTTCTTAAGTGGGTTCACTCCAATTATTTTCATGCCTACTTTGTGCTTATTTCCTGTCAATATTGCAGTGATCAAGTTTACTAGTGATAAAAGTAATGAAAGATACCTTCATCTTGAATGCTCAGTTGTCAAAAGCAAAATCTGAATTTCATAACTAATCGGTGGCATAAATTTCAAATATCTCACTCATTTTTGCATTTCAAAAATGTACCTCAGGATGAAATTTAACATTCTAACAAAATGAAATTCAGTTCCTTAGTGAGGGGTAAGATTAAGGCAATTCATTGATTGTAAATAAAAATTAAAAAAAGGTCAAGCAAAGACAGTACCGGGAAAGTTAGAATATAGATGTTAGAAAACATTTGGGTATTTAAAGATCGGATTCATGGTTTACATTATCAGATTAAATGATTACTTCTGTTTTTTTGACAGAAGGTTTAAACATCAAATTAGTTTAAAAACTGGAAAAAGTCTACTGAATATCTACCTTCGTCTTTATGTACTCAGGATGGAATTAATCTTAGAATAACCTATAGTCATTAGAGGGTTGGGCATCACCAAAGCGAAATTTACTCCACCTTTCTAAGGCTTCTGGGTTAAATTCAATGAATCCTATTCTTCCTGCATTGGCTATACGTCAAGACTGGCCTAGACAAGACACATCAAGGCAAAAGTCATATTTTATAAATGCTCTCATATATTTTGGCAGAATCATAAGATGACACAGCCTTAAAAACAACAAAAGCTTTTTTTTATTACTTACAGAATGAAAATGCAAATACATTTTTTCACAATGAAAATTCTCAATATGTTCTTCAGCTAAACCCAAATAGAAGTTTAAACAAAGGAAACTGTTAAGCATGCTTTCCTATTTAAATGTGAAGACTGACATAGTGTGAATGTTGATACTTTTATGTATTGTGTATATCCTCATGCTGTGTCAGTTCCCTATTCAAGATCTTAACTTCCCTGTATTTTATTTTCCCACTGATTTTCATTTCACATCTTTTAAAACCATTATAATATTTTTTCTTTTTTTTTTTTTTTCATTGCAAACTACTGACAAGATTGTGGATTGGGATAAACTGGGTGATAACACAAGATTGCCTTTTTTAGGAACCAAATATGAAGATGATCCTTGATGCTATTTCTGTGTATCTAGCATTGTTTCTCATGAAGAATCACAGAAGAAGATCAGATTAAAATTTAATCTTTCTATGTAAGCACCATCTGGGTCCTCCAAACATTGGCAAAGGTCCCAAACAAAATATCATAGAGTGCGTAGGGTGAAAACTTGGCTGCATTGAAGTCAATGCTAAAGTTTTTATTGATTTCCATGGACCAAGGAACTTATTGCAATTATTAGCAAAATTCATAGACAATGTATTATTAAAAATTTTGATGTGTAAAATGACTAAAAGATATAGACAGATTTTATTTCTCTTTATATATATTACCTTTACATCCTCCTATGACCTCAAATTTGAGCTCCTGAGCAGTTGTAATTATTCAGAGTTGACTTAATGTAGAAATGGCTTACACATCTGTCACATTCATCTAAAAGGCAGATTTAAAGCCTATACTGTATTTATTATGCTAATTCACTTTGAAATCTATGGTGAAGGTGCCTCATGCCTTTCAAACTGAGTTTGCATAGTAAATTTAACATGGGTCTTGGTGGCCCACAAACATTATCCCTGAAGCAACTCTAACAGTGCCCTAAGGAAGTGTGTAGTGTACACACTGGGAAATACATGTGCAGTGAGAAAAAGAGGGGAAAAAATAAGGACTTCTATTTTGCAGTCTATGCTTTAGTAGTTCACGGTTTGGGGGTTTTTTCTTAATGTCTTCAGTTGCTGTAATCATGCTTTCAGAAGCAAAACCACTAAGCAATTGTACTGCTAATGTGGTCCTTCCATAAAATGGTTAGCTTTTATCAGAATTAGTCTTTTCCAGACTTCAGTGTTAAAAGATGTTTTTGCTGTTGCCAAACAACAATTTTCTTCTGAAAAAAAAATACCTCGCAGCCCCTACCATCAGTGACACAAGAAAACCAAATAAGTGTTTAATTCTATATTCTCATCTTTTTAATCACCATCGATAGTGGTGGATTTTTTAGGACTAGAAGATTCTAAAAATTTAGAAGTTTTTTAATGCCTGTTAGAATAAATTGTCAGCTTGAAAAATGAATATGTCTCTCCAGTGTTTGCAAAATGCTGCAACAGTTATTTTTCTAGCAAGAAACCCCCCCCCAAAAAATTAAGTTCAGATTTCCTATACATTCACTTTCTAAGAGTGAAAATAATAGGAATTCAACGATAATCCCTCCCCACCAATCACTGCAAAGCATATATGATTTTAAAGTTAAATTTAAGAGAAATATAAATGTATTTAAATATAAAAATGAACAATTAGGAAAGACAAATATCATTAATGCTCCATAGTGGCAGTCTTAGCTATAGCATAGTAGTTTGTTGTCCCAGGCTATAGTAAAGTGATTTTAAAAATTTCCTTTTCTTTCACTTTTTCCCCCCTTAAATTAGTCATTAAAGGGTGTCTTTGAAGTCGGGGTTTTTTTTTCCTTAAATTGGAAAATTGGAAATTTTTCCAATTCCTAAAAATTTATATTTTAATATAAACCTCACAGATATTAATTCATGAGAATTCACAAAAACTGCTCTGCTGTTCTGATTTGTGATCTTTATTGAGCTATTTTCTAGCTTTACTCCAGATGTCTTCTTTAGACTTCTAGGAGAGGCACGGTATTAATGAACACTAATACAGTTTTTATAGTCCCTGGACTCCACTGTTTGCATAGTGTCTCCTAAATAGCAAGATCATCAGATATTATGAGACAATTAATGGATAAGTAAAGAAAGCAAAAAAAGATGCATCCTTTCGAAATTCTTTTATTTATGGCTTTTACAAATCATTCATGCACATTTCACAACTATAAAAATTCTACCCTTTAAACATGCAGTGAAAGCATTTAAATAAGAAGGAAACAATGTTACATGAAATATATAGATAACAGAAAAGCCCAATGGAAACTGCAAACAAAAAACTGGTCAGAAAAATAAAAAGCAAAAGTAAAAATAGTTTTCTACCAATCCTTACATGAGGTGTAAGATACTTAGCATACCTGTGTTTTCAGGTCAGTAGTTCTTTCATTCTCTAACTTCTAAGCTGAAACAGAGTTAAAAATTATGGCCTTCATCTTGAATTCCTAATGGTTTTCTTAGCTATTGTACATGACAACATGGGGCAGGTGTTTCTTTTTAACTTACTGTGGAAATGACCACACTTAAAATACGGGTGAAGCCAGCAAGTCTGACTGGACACTTACTACTTAAAATAATCTACTATTTTACAATAGGAGAAGTGATAAGAAAATGAGCTGTGGTTGGCTTAGGTTTTCATCTCTCAAAGTATTAGAGTGTTCTGGAAAATGTTATTTCAATTACCAAGAAAGTCTATCACAATGACAAGTTCTAAAACAACTATTCATTGAGTTATTGTTAAATATCCTGATATGTTTGCACTATAAGAAGTATAATACAAAGGAAGAAATATTTCATTTGGGACACTACAATTACATGGGGAAAAGATTATATTTTTGCCATTTTTTATTTCCATATATCTATATACATTTGTCTAGATCTGAATGTGCATATACAAGTGCGAGTGTGTTTGTTTGCATGTGTTGATAAGCAAATTAATCAAATTCCTTATTTAAAATGAACATAAAATAGTAATTTCATTATCAAAAGTGCTTTTCCTTAAATTACAGTCAGTCCCACAAAAATTGCCATAAATATTTTTATATCAAGCTGAAAATAAAAATACATATATAATGAATATGATTAAAATGAAGTGAAAGGAGTCACAAGGAGTCTTGATGGTGTACAAAACACACTGTCTTACTGTATATTAGAACTTGGTGAAAAATCTACATCCGCATAAACTTACTAAAACGAAAATGAAAGGTATACTCATCAGGAAGACAAAGGGAGCAGGCATGCTGCCTTGAAATGCCACAGAATAAATGTAGGCAAGAATGGTGGGCTTCATGGGCTGTCTGAAAGCAGGGAAGCCATTTACACGGACAAGTCTTTTGTACAGATGTACTGCTGATCATGTTGCCTCCTTGCCAGCTCATCCCTCTGAAGAAAAAACCCGTCAGACCAACTTCCTCCATGTTTTCCTTTTGCTATCTACAAGCTTTCTGGTTCAAGAGCAGCAAGAAATGGCCTGATTTTCAAAGTTATTTAGTATGCATGACTTGAAAGATTTTCACTGGCATTTCCTGAGATAGATCTGTCCCAGTTCTGCATCCAGCCTTCAAGTCTACTCTGAGGAACAAGATTCCTCTACTCTGAGGAACATGAGCTCTGCCCTATGTCGTGACACACTGTTGAACCCCCTTATGTCTCACTTATCCCAGCAAAATTCGTTCTATACATAGCAGAGTGTGGTGACATTCAGAGATCTGCCTCTGAGGCCATCTGAGAGAAAAACAGATTGCTTAAGATTTTGGAGTTGTTTTGACTATTTGTATAAATCTCCTTCATCAATGAGTGTGCATATATCCTGAGTATTGTATCACACCATGAATAATTAGATGTATTACCTTAGGCCTCTAAGTATGAATTTTTAACAAACCCATTTAAGGCAGATCTCTGTCGAAAAAGTGAGTTTGTCTCTAAATTAGTTCTTTGAGATCAGGGTCTCTTCCAAGTAAATGAAAATGCTTTAGATGATGGCACAATTTCAGTAAATATCTGCAATGTATTGACATATCAAAATTACCTCAAAGTTCAATATCATCGTGCAGAGGACACAAATTAAAATTAGTGCCTCTGCTACTATTGTATTCTTCAGAATTTTGTTAGGAGGAGCTGAACTATTTAATATCAAAACCCATGTCTGCTTAGACTGCGTATCTTAAGCAATTAATTTTTAATTGCATAATTCATTTTCAGTCTCCACAACCTCTACCTTTAACAAATAAGTAAAGAAAAGAAAAGCAAAGAAAAATAAAAATTAATGTGAACCCAAATTCACTCTTTAAATTTTCTTGGAATCAAAAAAATTTCTTGAATACCTTATATAATATATAACATATAATTACATATGTAGTTATTAAAACATGTCCTTAATATTAGACATATTTACAAATATAATTATGCATATGCATATGCATATAATTATAATTATTATAAGAGTAATGGAAATTTTTAAATTTAGAAATAAAATTAGAGAAAAGAAGTATTTTTAACTGGAAGACTGTGATAAAAAGCACTTTTTAATATATCAACATAGTTATTTAAACCTAAGAAATTAAATAATATTTGAGAAAGTAATGTATCTATTATATTATTATTTCTGCCAAAGATAAATGTCGTGGGGTTTTTTCCTACAGAGAATTATTCTCAATAATTATAAAATTGTAGAAAAATATCTGGACCTAAATAAAACTAAAAATGCTTTATTGCTGTAAGGAATATATTTTCTGAAATTTTTTTTCTTGTCAAAGATAATTTTAAACTATCAATTCAAAATGGTGCAATGTTCTAATTCAAAATAAAAATTCCATAGATACTGTAGTTCCATAAACACTGAGACTTGTATATGTCTCAACCACATATATTTTGAAACATTTTATACAAAATCTATGACAGTAGCACTTTTTACCACAAACAAAGCACATGGAATATATAACATTTTTATCTATTTCTTTTGCCTACAAACTATAGATTTTAAAGTGTATTTTTATTAGGATTTCCCATTTTTTATGGCAAACAGAGGGACAGATGCAACTTATATAGCGCAATTTTGCAGTGATTTCCTGTGTGTAAAAATGAAAGACCAGTTGAAAAAATGAAAGACCAGTTTTAGACATCTGATTACACTATAATGTAAAGCCTACTCTGCTAAATTAGTTGGCAGTTCCATTTTTATCCTAAACTAAAAAACAGATCATGTATAATACCTCTCTGGCATACCTTCACAGCTTCCAACAATCATCTCTTAAAGGCTGCCTACATTGAAAATTGTATCTAAATTGTTGTTTTTAAAAGACATTGTTGTCCTATGCCTCAATTATTTGTCTAATCCCTTTTAAAATTAATTTTTACTTTCAGTCTCCACAACTTCTACCAATAAGAAATAAGTAAGTACTGGAAGATACAGTATGTACTGTATTTATTTATATTTCTGACATAGTAAGTTTCCTCTAAAATCTCCCACTTTCTGAGTACTTTCTAATTCTCCTTTTATCTATGTGCATCTTATTAGTTTCTCATGCTTTATCTTCACTTTCCCTTGTACCGTTTCATTTCTCTCTGCTCCAGGGAAGCATCATTATCACATCCCAAAATGTCTGCATCAGGTATTCAAACAGCTCTGACCCAACTCTATTAGTTATCTTTGACAACCTATGATTTCCAGTAAAAAATAAGTGCCATTAAAATTATGTAAGCATTGATCTCCTCTTCATAATTATTACATGGCTTTTACAGATATGGAATTTATTCTGCACAACAGAATTCTTTTAACAACTTACTGGGTGTTGTGATATCCAGTTGTAACTTTTCAATCAGAAATACATTTTTCCTCATGCAAATTTTTTATAATCAGCAAAGTCTGTTACCTCGTTATCCCTACCTTTTAGAATATTCTGAACAATGCAAATAACAGTACAGATAGCTGGAACTGGCTGCCACCCTTCGCAGATGAAATAGCAACTTATTCTTATAGTTTATTTTTGCTCTCTTAACCATTGCTTAGTGCATGAGAAGATTTTTCCTTTTGTATTGAGACAGCTTAATTTCTTTAAAAGCCTATTATAAAAGATCTCTTGAAAGCTTTTGAAAATCCAAGTACACTAAATCTATGTGAATAACTCACCATGCTTATTGAGATACCTAAGATAATTCTAATAAATTTGTTAAACATAATTTCTTTCTTGAAAGATTGCTCTTTTTTCACTCCTCCTCATGTCCATACTTCTCCCTTATTCCTCTACTAATTCTACTGCTACCTATAATTTCTACATATTTGACATAGGTTAAGGTTTAATGGATTGATCTGAAATTTACCAGATTATTTTTTGATTGTTTTAAAGATTTTCTTAACTTTTTTCTTTTTCCGTTTCTTTTTTCTTTTTCTTTTTTCTTTTTTTTTTTTAATTTTTTTTTAACTACTTACAGAACAGACATTCAGGAGTTTTTTATTACAGTTCCTTCAGAATTCAGGGGCAAGCAATGGCTTTCTTAACGTCATTAAAATGACAGTGCTGATGATAATTATGGAAGAGTCAATGACAGGTCCTTCTTTCAGAAAGGTGATACTCTCTGATCTATTGAAATTACGCAAACCGTTTTACTCATTTCTCTGTTTGTGGCTGTTTGAGAATTCTCACAATGGAGCTGGCTTTCCTCATGAACTTGTTAGTCTCTTTCATTCAAAGTGAAAGGCAACTGGGATAGATCCAATTGTAACAGACTGGGCCTCAGGCTGACATCAACCCTCCTGGAGTTATTCTGACATGTATATGGGGAGGGGCATGAGAAGTAGGGTCCTCTACACTCAAGAAGAACAAAGACTTTGCAAGTTAACAATCATGAAGTATTTGGATTAATGGCAAAGGAAGAAGTATGGTTTGGCCACAACTCATCAGTTTGAGGAAATCAGAGCATTAGACAATGATCAAGCAGCTAAAGCCAGTGATCCAACAAATGCACATTTACAAGTAGTTTCTGCCAAGTAAATTTCCAGTGTTTGTTACCAGCTTGACAGCTCCAGCAAAACTCAGGCTTCCGTGTCAGCCAGTCAGATGGGCTATTCTCATGAAGCCCATAGATGGTTTTGCAAATATTTTTCTGTTGTCGGTATTTCCAGGGCTTGTACTCCTGAAACATAAGAATACTTATATCCCAAATGTCAGGATCTCAATGGCTACCACATCCATATTTCCAAGGCTGATAACCAAGCAACCTGATATAGACATCACCTTGTAATGGTAGATTTCAACATTTCCTATTTGTTTCAATTTCTAATGAGAGGACAGCTAGATGTCAAACTACATTTTACCAACCAAAATTTCTTTCTATATTCATAATCTGTGATTCACTCAGGGCTTTTCCTCTTTTAGAAGCAAATTTCTATATCTCTGTGAAGAGAGCAGAGGTATGAGATACAGAAGGAAGATACAGATACTTAGAAAAAAAATAAATAAATAAAATAAAAAAAGTAAGAAGTATACATTACCAGAATAGTTCTTAACTTCAGAGGACTTATAATACATCTGCTTGATTTCACTGTACTCTCTACAGACTTCAGAGATCTCCACAGATATGTCTTAGGTTTTTTCCTTCCAGGTCTCCTCAGAGAGTTCATGTGTGCCTTTAAAATAAATGTTCATGAGGGGGATTGTGTAGTGCAGTGCTTCAATTTTTTCAGTCTGCCAGTGTTTCAAGGGAAAAGTAAATTAATCTCAATTGCTTTTCTGCAGCAATATATTGGGAATATTTTGCCCATTCTCTACAAGTGTGCTGTTGCATAAATAAATTGCCATAAAGTAAGAAGATAGGAAAGGTAAGGAAAAAGCAGATGGTAGGGTGAGAAATACTAAGCCACAATAAAATACTGTACAGGCTCACAAAGTTTTGTCTGGTCTTTCTCCCTTTTATTTTGTTTTACAGATTTCCATAATGTATTTTTATACAAAAACCAGCCCGTATCTCACAGCAGCTACCACATCCTAGCAGTGTGTAATGTGTGATCTGCAATGCTGAGTATCCTGTGAGGTCTGTCGTGTAGCTTTTGCTCAGAAATGCTGCTATCTTCATTCCTTGAGGAATTCCTCTGTGTCCCTTGGAACTTCCTATCCCCTTAACGTACTGCTAATGGGTATTTAAGCTGGAAGCTAACATAGGGTGTAAAAGAAGATAAAGAACCCTTGAGAAAAATCTTGGAATGGACTTAGTAATCAGGTACATTTTTGTATTTGTTACAGGCAACCATGTATTATCATAGAATCATAATGTTTTGGGTTGGAAGGGATCTTGAAGACCTTCCAACAGACCAGGGGAGCAAACACTTAGTTGTCTGTGTGCCACCTCCTCCCTTTTTCTCTTTATTGAAGAAAAAAGGCATTGTTGATGCATTCAGCATAAGATTAATGATTATACTGCATGTCTTGTACAATACAAGCTTTAAGACTCTGCATATTTATTTTTGATATTCTGTTTTCAAGTGGTTGTTTCAAGATAGATTTAACGTTTGCAGTATTGCCCTGTCAACCATTTTTGAAACCCTTATCTCATTGCCACTCAAAAGGATGCAGTGGATTTTTTTTCACCTTTCTGCATCAACTAAAAAGCTGACACTCTAAAATCCTTTTCCTGTGATATAGTGAACAATCAGAGCAGATAAACACTCACTGAGTGTTCAGTTCTCCAGTAAATCACAAGAGAAACAGAGCGGGCAACTGTATTTTCTAAGTAAGACTAAGTAAATGTCTAGGAAAGTCAATATGACTCATCAGCCCCAGGGCACTGATAAAACAGGTAACAGCATTGCATAGCCTATTGTGTAGACTGGTCAAGCTCTGACTTCAAAAAAGTAGATTGCACCTTCTGTTTCTTTTTCAAAAGCTGCTGCTGTGATCAGTACACCCTGATTCATGGACTCTTTATAGCCTTCACAGATTCTTTATAGTTTTTATGTCCGAGTGTCTGTAACTTTTGCCTGCTATAGGTCACAGATAAATGCTAAATAAAACTGGATATGACATTGTCCTGAAGAGTTTTGTATGTAACATCCCTGGAGCTTTTACCGCAGATGTTTTCAATACAACCCTCTTTTACTTCTCACTAACCTCATTCATTAGACACTTCATAATGAGAGCACCTATTTTTCCTTCCCTGGATTCACATACAATTTCATGACTGAGATCACAACAGCTTTTTTTCATAATGCCCAACTAGATAAGACCTATTGCATTCCTATTGCAGAAAATTTTATCAAGGGAAGCTATGACTTTAATCTGCCACTTTCAAACCTTGGAAAATGTAGATCTAATTTTTGCTTTCAAAATTATTCAAAATGTACAAAAACCCTTGGACAGTGCGGAATTCTGAAGAAGGGCAATTGCAGATGACAAAATTATATAAAAATGTCTTATTGAAATCCCCTTGTTGTGGACTTCTGACTTTGCTTGCTACAGTTTTTTTGAGAGGGACAAGAGTAATTCAAATGGTGATGATTACAACGCTGTAGACAGCTTCATTTTTCTGAGGCTGGGATATGGAGTATTCCTCAAATTTTCAGTGCTGCCTAAGTGTTACATGGCAGTGATGATGCAGCAAAAATATGTAGAATTATTACTTTTCTTTATTACTACTACTCTTCTTTATTCTCTTTCACTATATCATCGGATTACTCTATTTTTTCAGATATTAATGTATTCAGTTGAAAAAAGGCCTTAATTATAGCAGTACACATAATTACTGGACCCTTTTGAACAAATAACGAGACAGAACAACATACTTCACTTTCCTCCTTTCTCTTTAAATGATGTTCTCAAAACAATATTTGTTAACATTTCATATTGTTAGTCCCAGTAGAATTCCTTTCTTTTTGCCTTAGACAAAAATAATGATATAAAATGATGCATGATGAAGAACATGATGCTGTCAATAAGAAGCATTAATTAACAAATTAATTAGACACAATTTGTTTTTTTCCCTCATGAGAGAAGAAAAGATTTTTTCTATCTTGCTGGAAAGCATACTAAATAAGGAGAAAAATGCATATATAAGTCCCCTAAATGCTGTAGCCTTAATAAACTTTCTCTAGGGTTTCGTTCTCCAGGGTAGATACAAATTGTTTTCTTAAACTGGCTCACCCCGCCTTAATCCACAGTTTACAGACCTAATTTTCTTCTACTTTTAGTGATATTTTAGGAACTGCAGCAATAATATAGCCCCTCATGGCCCCCACTTGCATCTAAATGAAAACCGCTTTGATGCAATGGAATAATTTACGTTTAGCTACATTTCCTCAGGCCAGATGTATGGACAAGTATATTAGATGTTCTGTCCTCTGTGCTGGAAGTGTTTTTCCATTTTAATTAAACACTGGAAATGCCTACTTCTTTCCTGTTTTGCCCTGGGTGTCTTCATAAGGTTACATATGTGTAGGGTTTCATAACAGAAAAAGCATATAAACAATTAAAAAAAAACACAATTAAGAATACAGCTTCTTTTGCTACATGGTTTGTTGTCCTTGTTTGCAGAAAGCATTTCTTTTGCAGAAACAGGAATGGTGTGTAGAAATCTTATACAATCACTTTCTTAAAGTATTAATTGCCAGTTTTCTTTGAACAATTTTCCCATAGTAATAATAATCTGAAAATTACAGAGCATTTAAAAATCAACAGAAAACCGTCCCTTCCTTCCCCTTAAAAAATACATTTCCTCCTCTCTGTGTTTTACTTCTTCTCTTTTTGAATTAGCTTGTCAATAATTTTTTGAAGGAATCATGTCTCGAGTTAAATTAATAAGCGACACTGTTGGTGGGAACTGCTATTTGGGAAAAGCCTTTAGGATACAGTGATTAAAACCATTACAAAATAGATATTGTAAGGTGTTTAAGGTAATGGGATGAAATGCCCTCTAGAGGTGTGTATTTACCGCTGACTATTAAGAAGCCCTAGAAACTAAGTTAGCCTAGTCAGCAGCTTGCTTTCATCTAAAGTTGGATGACATGGATCTCATTTGCAAAGTTATTTTCTGGAACGTTCTTTGTCCTAAAATAAGAAATACACTTCTGATTTTGAACTGGGGGGAGTATGTTGTTGTTTTGGTGGTGGTTTTTTAATAGGTAATGAATTGCTTGACCTGAGGAAGAAAATATTTGGTCTTATAGTTGAAAGAATATGACAAAATATTAATGAAAAATAAATAAACAATGTAAAAAAAAAAAACCACACCAAAACCCTCCAACACTACAGTGAAGAGAGCGGGATGCAAGAAGCAGCTGTTTCTCAAATGCTACAGAACTTTATGCCATTCTCTTTGCAAAATCTAATTAATCTTTAAAAATCACACTGGAGAAGATTGTGGCTGTTTGATGACCATACAACTGTCAATATCAGAACTGGTCATGCTGTCAGTGGTTTTGTAACTGTCACTTAATGAATTACTACAGAGTTCTACAGATTAATCCTAAGCTTTATGTCTTTGTATCTCCCTGTTTACTTCTGATTTTCTCTTAATTGAATCTGACTGTAAGAACCATAAACAATGCCAGAATATTGCAAACAATATAGCTCTGAAGCACATAAGGTAGCAAAGGAACAATTAAAAGAGCGAATTGAAAACTATTAGTGTGAAAATTGAAGTTAGCAAATACATTAATTTATACCTTAAAGACAGAAAGGTTATTTACCTTTCTCCCTATTTAATTAGACTCACCAAAAAAAGACCAAATAATTTGTTCCTACTTGGAAGATGCTGAGCCTTTTTAATTACTACATGAGGTAACTGGATAGTCTCTAATGAAAATATGAAAAACCACAAAGCCAGAATTAGAAAAAAAAAATTATGATATGCAAAATAATTATAGAAACTACTAAAATCTTCTTGAAATATTTTGTATGAAGTCAGGTTAGGTTTATTATTTTTCCCTTTTTTTTTTCCAGTCCAAAAAGTTTTTTCCTATGGACTTTTACATAGGTGTATATGATGTCATGATATAATATATATTATGGTACGTTTTCATATAGTAGTGATAAAGAAACATCATCACCTTGAAAGCCAAGAACTTAATTTTTCACTTAAGAGTGTAGCATATTTTGTGTCTGAAATAACATCATGACTCAGGGAAGTTGGACCAGAGAAGTCAAACAGTGTACACTTATGTAACCCTGATGGTTGTCAGGTGATAAGCCAAGAAGAAAATTTCAGTCTTTAACAGCTTTTCTATGTTCCACATCCTTGCCAGCTATGTAAGCAGCATGCCAGTGCTGTATTCACTGTAATCAAATTTCTCTAGAACAGTAAGTTGTTAGGGCTATTAAATGTCTCAACTGGAAACCTCCCATATGGCTAAATTGAAAAGTGGCAGCTAAACAGGCTGAATGAACTTATGCTCATCTAAGTAGAACATCCCAAATGCTTCCATCATGAAGTATATGGTTTTCAAGATTACTGAGATTACTGAGATTTATTTTGAGCAGCCACCAGATTTCTCTTAAGGTTTCTGTAATTAGTAGGTTTCTCCTTATGCTGAATGTTGTAAAAATGTCACTGCACCAGGAGCCAAGATGTTCAAGTTCAAGTGATCTTCAGCTGGATCACAGACCCAATTATGCCCTAAAGTCCAACGATGGGCTTTCTTTTCACAAACAGCATTGTTTCACTAAATAGTATGATACCGAATCTGCTCTCATCTGGTCCAACTTAATGGGAAGAACAGGTGCACTAATCATATATTTCTTAAAAATGAAATGGAAGCAGTATTTTATTTTCTTCAATAATATCTCAACATTTAAGGGAAAAGAAAAAAATAGAAAATGTATGTTTGTTATGACTTTAGTTTTGAACTCACTATTGCCAAATTCTTATAACATGACCTTTAACATCATAGAAAGAATTTTATACCAGAAAATATGTATTTTTGTGGATTTATACTTATCTTTATAGAGAATATCACTGTTTGCAGCTGGCTTTTATTGTTTTTGTTTGGGTTTTTTTTGTTTGTTTTTGAAATAAAATTAAAATAATCTGCAAAGGAATACTTGTGAACTTAAAAACAACTATAAATTTTACAAATCTAATTACAAATATTGCTTATCATAAGCATTTACATTAATTCAGTAGGATAGTTCACAACCTGTATTTTTACTGCAGAATGAAAAGAAACACAAAACCTCAAGAGCTTGGGATGTTTTGTAGAGAATAAATTGGTGAAACAACACTTGAGATGGCTCCTATGACTGTTGCTGACACATAATTTCCTAAAACCGATTAACTTGTAGATGTTTTAGAAAATTAAAACTGTCTTTTTACAGTTGAACTATTCACCAACTGAAATTTTGAATGTCTATTTTAAAAAAGTAAGTATTTTTCCCAGGTTTTTCGGGGGGGGGGGACGACAGGAGGGTTGTTATTATTATTATTATTATTATTATGACAGCAGTTTTGAACAGATTCTATGTAACTTTAAGTTTGTATTCACAACACCATGGTCTCATTAAGGGGAAGAATTGTTACTGCCCTTCTCTGACACCCAGAGATGATCTCTTGCCTTCTCTCCTCTTTGCCTTTTCTTGTCTCCTGGGATATGAGGTTAAAACTGTAACTCATGCACAGTCTAGCTTGCATCAAGTTCCCTAATGTGTTGGTAATCTGCTCTGGTTTTGGCTGTGATATTTCTTTCTTTGTAATAATTGTGTAGTGTGGGTTTTAGTTTTTTTCATTCTAGATAATGGTGCATTAAAATCATTAACTCCTGTTTGCTGTTAATGATCACATTCTTTTTACTGATGATCTTTTCTTTTAAATTTGACCTTTTCTTCGTGTCTGCTAAAATTTAGAGAATTGTGACAAATTCACAATGGCAATTTAAGCGTCAACACTAAACTCTGTAGAGTTTGTTTTAACCTGCACAAAGCTTTTTAATGTGTGTGTTGCTTTTTTTCTCTATTATTTTATCTCCTTCTGCTTGAATATGTTTTTGTGATGATGGGCTAAAGACTTTTCAGGTTGAGTTATTCCCTAATATTTATAATTGTTTAAGAGTAATCAAACTAACCTAATTTTTTTTTTTTAAAAGATAAACCACATTAAAAACAATTCAGGGCAAGACAAACTCTGTACCTTCTCAAAGTCTCATATACATTAACAGTATACTTTAATTTGAACATATCATCAACATAAAAGATGAAGATTGGCCTTTTTGAAGTACACACACTAAACCTCCCACTAACCTTACTGAAGCCAAGATTTCATTTCCAGATCAGCTTGTAGAAGTTTGTGAATAAAAAAAGTCCAAATTGACAACCAATATTACTCAGAATGAATAATTCAACCAAGTCAATTTAAGAGAATTGTCCAGGAAAGATTTACACCATTCATTTTAAAAGAAAGAAAGAAAAAATTGTAATAAATGAGGTGGTGCGTTTTCTGAGCTATAGCTGTATAAAAATATTTTCCCTAGAGAGAGGTGTTACTTTTATTGTGAAATAATAGTCTTCAATCTTGGGCTTCAGGCCCAAGATCTCAGTAAATGGTCTACCTTTAGGGTAATATTTTATCATGGTTTTCCTTAAAACTAGTTACTATTTATATGACAGAGCATTTATAGTTTTGATGGTTTGGCTCATTGGACATAGACATGCTACTGAACAGCCAGTGACAGAAACAGCTTCTCACATCAAACTGCTAGAAGAAAAAGCTGTTTCAAATGTAAGAAATCGAGTGTTTGCCATGAACACTAAATCAGTTCAGCATGCTGCTCCCTGAATCCCTAGAATATCCCATATTCCTTATTCCAGTGTGAAGGACAATGGAAAAAACAGGTAATAGAGAAAATTCTCCAGTTATACATTTTTAATTCCTCAGAGAGAAAATGGGTAGGAAATACAAGTGCTAAGCAATGAAAACCAGAGAAACAACTTATGATTTTCATTCCTCTACAGAACAACTTACCAGTCTTAACAAGTATTTTCAGAAGCCAGAGATCAGCCACTATAAAAAAACAACTATGAAGTGTTCTGCAGAGTTAATATTAAAGATATATATTTATATGAAAAGGGAACATGATGTTATGGTGAACTGAAATGTATTCTACTCATACATCTGTCAGTGCCCATTTTTAGCCAAAAATATCAGCAATAATCATAATAATCAGTGGTACAATTGTGCTGCTATTTCTCTGATCATATGTAAACAGTTTTAGAATTGCAGTCAATCAATAATGTTCACTAAATCCTGTCATTAACTTTGCTTAAGGGTTTGACAAGGTTTTTGTCATTAACTTCTTGACTACAGACTTCTGGTAGTGACAGAGAGTATGCTGATCAGTCCTTTGTGAATAAAGCATTTAAAATTAATTAATAAATTACAAAAATATAAAATTTTAATAATTTCCCTCCATTTTTACTCAGTGCAACTTCCCTTTTTTTGCTATGAAAATGTTGCTTGTAATGAAAAAAGGAGAAAAACCAGAGACCCAATAAGGACCAAATTTGTTAGGGTATTCATTTAATTAAACTAAACAAATCTGAAGGAAGAAACTTGTAAGACTTCCCTCAGAGAAATTTCATCCACAACAAATTCTTTAAAACACACTGTATATGTTCGAACATATGATAGCATCAGAAAAATGCTTATCTCCCTTAATATGTCTAGAAGAATCAGTGTTTCTGCTCAGAGAATATGTTCCAGGTAGATTCAAGTAGAAGGACTCCTCTAATCTAGCTTTAGACTTCTACTATGCATCTTACAACATCTGAACTAGTCATCCTACAGCTGCATTGGTAGTTAACAAAAAGAATATAAAGGCCAACACCAGACAGTTGGGTTTTGGCAAGATGAACACTGTTCTTGCAGAGGGAGCTACAGTGCATAATGTACATTTGAATACAGGAATAGATGAGCTCATCTTTATATAGAAAGCTTTAATTCCTGATGCTTTATTTGTTTTGCTGAAGCAAATATTTGTAAACTCAAGGAAGAAACTACATAAAATAACCTGCCAGTTTGCTTTTTTTAATAATGTACACATGAAGATTCTTTTGCAGAAAAAAATTAAAATTAAGAGTTAAAAGACAGTTTAAAATGCACTTTAAAAGAAAATTCGGATATTTTTCCTCTCAGGTATAAACCCCTATCTCTATTGTCCAGAACCAATGTGTGTTATCCCTTGCTTTACTGACAGATTTCAAGATCAGAAGTACTTCTGATTTAATTTGTTGTTTTGTTTTTAATTTAAAACAGTGATACCCATATTTCTGTTTCCCATTTATCTATGATCATGTTTGTAATTTTTTGTCATCAGTGGTGCTCTCCTACACACTTATTCACACATTTCAAAGGATCACTGGTATGGCAGCTACTCTACACTTTGGTATTAGTGACATTTGAAAGAATATTTGCCGTTGTCACATCCTATGTTATGTAGCATAAACAGAACATTGAATAAGGCTCATTGTAAATAAGAGACATTTTAAGATAGCCTAAGGGAAAAATAGTGGATCTACTTCCATTTATGAACTACACAACTAAAAATGGCTCCTGTATCACTGTATATCTATTTTTCCGCTGGAAAAATTAAATTCAGACTAGTGCAGAAATGTATTTATATGGTGTTATTGTAATAGACCTGTAGTTTGTTAATTGAGGTTTCCAGCACATACCTCTGTCAGTACTTATGGTGACAACACACTGTTGAATGCAATATAGGTACAGAAAAAATAATTGTTTGATGCTCAGTCCATTTCCATATCATCTGTGCTCAGGTTCTCAGTCTTACTTAAAATAATTTTATTTCCAGCAGTCCTGTGATATCCGAGGAAGAACAAAAGAGCAATGAGAGTTTTTGCTAAAGAGTTTTGTTAGTTTGCCTTTCCACTTCCATTCAGTTCTCTTTTTTTTCTTTTGTCAGCTTTTGACACATAACATGAAATTTTCAGGAGTGCCTAAGGGCCATATTAAAAAAAGGACTGAGTTATCTGAAGTGGGACTTACTCTGCAGATACCTGTAATGAAGAGTGTGGTACTGAAAAGCCCCATACAACCTCTGTAGGCATGTTGTTATTCAAATGTAAAGTTTTCTGGGCACAAGATATATATACCCAAAAGTTTCTAAATACTCACGCATTTAAGTTCAGTGTCTGAGTTTTCTTGGGATGCAGAAGTTCGGTATTCCTCCGCCTAAACCCCTCTGGAGCTGACTTTTGAAGGCAATCTCAGGATATGCATAATACAGGAGACCCAGAACCGATATGTTTCAAATTCTTGTTAACACCTTCCTTTGAAGCGCTGGTGGAAAAGAGCCCTTTAGTTTTTATATACTGATAGAAATTTCACCAGGCTGCTTTGTTCCCCATTGTCCTTGACAGACTTTGTATTTCCGTTTCTCAGGTTAGTGCAGCAGCCTAGATAACACAGCAGGTGGGAAGATCACCTTATCCTTTTCTTTGTAGAAGCCATGCCAAAATTCAGACTTCAATTCATTTGGCCAGAAAGAGGGAATAAAAGAAGCTATAGAAAAACAGTTACTCTGTGTGTGTGAATCCTTGTTTTCAAGGACTGTTTAGCATTTTAGATTAGACTTTCCTGGTCTCCCAGTTGATTTTTCTGAAGAAAAAACTTATTTCTGCTCTCTCTTAAGAATTCAAGTGGCTTCTTTTTTTCAGAGTTTAATGATTTGGGGAATGAGTTCCAGAAATCACTTGGGGATTTATGGGTGTTTGGCTCTGCAGCATAAGCTATGGGATAAGTACTTCTTTCACCGTATTATCCCTTATCAAATATGATGCTGTTATATTAAATGTAATATTTAGTAATAATAGTAATAATAATAACTGCAACAGTGTTCATTATTTATAAAGTGTGTGACAAATGTATACAAAAATATTGGATTTTTTTTGAATCTTAATGACCATTTTTTCTAGGATGTCTTTCATCTCTCATTTTGTCATATTGTCCTGCTAATGGCACAAGAGCATCACAGAGCGAAACCCAAAGGGCTCTATGCTGCAGAGGCAGCAGCAGGAGCTCCTAACTGGTCCTTTTCAGAGAAGATGAGCACCAGCCAAATTACTCATCTTGATCAAAGAACTGGTAATGTGTGCTCTCTGAGTGTATGGTTCCAGGTGGAAAGGAAGAACAAGCGGATAAATTGCGTGTTTGCTGTAGGATGTGGGGGAAGGGAACAGGGAAGGGGTAGTATGGGAACTGCCTGTTCTAACAGTACTGTTGTGCTAGCAGTAAGCTTGGGCAACTCACTTAAGTTGTGGTGACAGAAGCTGTTATGTCCCAACAGAACTGCTCCTACAGCTGCATCATTGCTGTTGCTATCACGACATTTAGGAGATAATTCACTATATATGGTTTTTCACTCCAGAAATAAAAATGCAGAATCATGTTAGTTGGAGAATATTCCCTTACATGAAGCTCTGTTTGACAGCTAAAAACAGCGACTTAATGATGCGTATCATTCCTGAATAAAGGGTTGGGACCTCCTTTACCAAAACTGCTATAAAGCCTTTTTTTTTTTTTTTTTTTTTTTTTTTTAAATATCAAAGCTGTATTTACTCCCTAATACTTAAACTAATAGTTTAAATCTTTTCCACAACAGCAAGTGATGCACAGTGTAAACATTTTGTTAGGACATAAGCTTTATTGTCAAAGAAAACCTCTTTAATACTGTCCATGTAAGTGAGGAGTATCCATTACTGATAGTGAAGTACTGCAAGAAGTTTCTATCCTGTGTGCAATCATTATAAACAACAATAATAAAAAACAACTACTCTGAAATAAAACATGTCCTGTATTTGTACTTTTTAATAGCAAATTTTAGCATGACCCCCTGAGGATTCACGTGAGCAAGACCAATATAAGATTAATGCTGAGATTTTACTGCTCAGTGGCTTCAATACAGCAGGGAACCCATTTGAGGGTGAAAATTATTTAAACAAAAANCTGGATTTGGTTATTTAAAAAAAAAAAAAAAAAAAAAAAAAGCAATGAGGTCAGGGAGTTTGAGAATGAAATTTACAATGTGATTTCTCATACTGTTCACCCCTGTGTCTCTCCCTCCCTTGAGTGTCAAGCAATGTCATAAAAGGTGTTGCTATAACAACACTAATTAATTATAGTGGGATTTCATGTGTGGCAGTAAAAAGCCAAACCACAGTAGTCCTGTTTTGTGTCATAGCCAGTAGGTGTAAGACAAGAGGTATATGGTATTAAGATCAAATATAGTGCAGTAATTACCAAGAAAGGCCAGATTGTGTTAAGACACTGCATATATATCTGCCCTTATGTTTTGGATACATGAATGACCCTCAAAAACGTTGACATTTTTCATTCTGCATTAGAAAGTAAATGGGAACGGAATGTGAAATTTGTGCAAAATAGTAAAGCTGTTGCATAGGTATTTTACTTTGAAAATCATGGTTGTCATACACCCAGAATTGTGCTGAATCTAAGTCAGAGATTTAGGGGCATCAGGAATTCTGAGACAATCATGACATCTATTTATACTATGACATCTACTTGATCTCTATAAGCTTGAAACAACTAGTATGAAATATTACAGATCAGTAAAAAGTATCAACAGGGCTTTGATAAGATTTGACTTGCTGAGATATTACTGTAGCTATGAAGAGCAATGATTCTTCAGGGAAAGTTGATGTTCTTTTTCTGTGATTGTTAACAATGTGTGGTTTTAATTTCCTTTTCTTTTTTTTTACTTGTGATAGGAGAGCCACAATTTAGAGAATTACAGGAAATAATGTATAATGAAGACATGGTAAATTTTAAAGTTATTAAAAAAGACTGCATTTTTAGGAGAGACAACTGACACTTTAAAATAAAGAACTGTCCACGTATATGTGGACTGAGCACTGATTAGGTGTCGAAGGTGACTATATGAAAATGGTTATGCCAAATTGGAAAATTAGTACTTATATAGTGCAAATATCTCCCACTTAGGAATTTTCACTACATTTTCACTTATTCAAAGTAAGAAAATAAACCTTTTTCTCATAATGGCATGAGTTGGTCTGGAACATAAACAACACCCATGTGCATGTTTATCTATTTACTGCAATCTCATTAGACAGTACTAGGTACATTTCTAGATGCAACTTTTGCAGCATTATACTCTAAGCTTTCTTTCACACTAGTGTGAGAGGAAGAAGCTGATCAAAACTGATGAAGTGCAAATAAGGCAGAAGTCTGTAGAACAGCCTTCTCAGATTTAGTACTTTTTTGGTTCTGTGTTAGGTATTATTACAGGGTTGAGTCATTTTCACAAGTGATGCATACCTCACCATTTTGATCAAAGCTGGCTTTGAATCCTTTGGTAAGTTATTAGCATTGAAAGGCAAAAAAATTGTAATGGGTATAGAAAGGCACCGGCTAAATGGAAACAAAATCTCTGAGGATCACTTCTTAAATCTAGAGTAGATGTCTGATAAATTAAAAGACCTGTAGTTTTGATTGTTATTAACATTTTCTGTAAAGTTTATCAGTCAAGTGGCACTTTCTAGCTTTTGTAAAATCAATTACATCTTGGGCATTCCAACTGTAAGTCTGAACAAGTCTTTATGTGTTAACTGGCAAGAGCAAATTCTGCCCAGACTGGTCGAATAATAAGTTTATGTGAATGATTATAATAGATACAGTAGTGCTTCAGGATATCCAGGACCATTATAAAAAGAGTAATCATTAGATTTTGCATTTAGAAGTGTTTCTCTTATCATCATTAATACCAAAGTACTGTGCCAAGGTACAATGCTCAGGCATTGGAATGGGGTGCCCAGGGAGGTGGTGGATTCTCCGTCCCTGGAGGTATTTAAGAAGAGAGTGGATGTGGCACTTAGTGCCGTGGTCTAGTAACCATGGTGGTAGTGGATCAAGGGTTGGACTTGATGATCTCAGAGGTCCTTTCCAACCTGGCTGATTCTATGATTCATCTCACCAGGGGTATATTTCACCTATCTTTAGATACTATATCCAGATGATGACACAACATACAGGTCAGTTTATTATGTGCTTGCATCAGATGTCAGCTTTTAATTTTGCTAAGAGAAAAAACTCAATAGTTTATTAACCCATTGGCCAATACCAATGCTGTCTGGATGTTTTAAGGTACCAGAATATGCTTGTATGCCTTATTTGTTCTTAATTGCCACTGATCTTTTAACTTCAGAATATCATGATCTGGTGTGGTGCATTTGATGCAAATACACTCTACCACAGCAAGATGACATGAAGTGACACTGCTAAGAGGAAAGGGTTCAGGTGTCTGTTTATTTTTTTTCTGTTGATGGTTTTGTTTTTTTTTTCTGTATGGGTAAATAGGTTCTTTGTTCTCTCTTTTACTGTACACTTTCCTGTTTTTGACCTTCCACACTATTAGTGAGTCATGATGAACAACTCATGAACTATAATCTGTTTCTATAAAAAGGGCAAACAAGACAACCTGCCCTGCAGCTTGCACAATAGAAAGCTATGAAGAAGCACTTTGTAGGAAAGTGCCCTCTATGGAGTTTCAGTAACATCCAGTTGACATTGAACACCATCAGTGCAACACCTGCCACTTGTCTCAACAAGTCCCCCATTCATTTAGTGCACAGATAAGCCTGGATGCAATTTTTTGGTAGAGGTGGTATTTTTCAGTGTGCAATATATCATACTCAAAGCTGCAAAACTATTTGTTTATTTCTCTGTGAATTATCAACCTTTTAATTTCTCTCCATTCTCCCATATAAAGAATTCCTTAATTTTCTGAAAAGTGCGTATTCTGGTATGGATTAATGGCTCTGCTACAGATGAGTAAGAAGCCCTAGTGACCTGTTTACCCTTCCCCAGCAGGATACCAGCTGCCAATTGCCCCCACTCTGTGATGACTTGTCCTTCTCCTCACCTTGTCACCAAGCCAAGACTGCACACTGTAGGAGCACAGGTAAGCATCTGCCTCTCTAAACACTGCCAACAGCTCTCCATTATCAGCTGCCAGGGGTGCTTTGGAGAAGTGTGCATAACTTCCTCCAGATGTACATACTGAGCATTTTTATGTCTGCAACAAATTCTGCCTTTTCAACACAGGGAAATCTCAAATGTCAAATCTGTTTCCAAAGTTGCATTTCATCTCACCATGAAACATGATATATGTTAGTGCACTTTTATTTTTTTCCCACCTTAACTGGTAGGCCTTCAGCTGAATTCAATATACAAACTTAATCTAAATAATAGAAATATCCTTTCGGATGAGATACGTTTCTGCAGCACAAAATTAAAAGGATAATATCAGCATCTACTGGTCATTGTTTTGTTACAATCAAAATGATTGGTAGTAATTGAAGAGAAGTTTTAGTACTGAATTTGTCAAAAATTGAGGTACAAGGAAGATTTTCCTAGTAGGAAATTTTAAATTTGGCTACATCACAAAATAAACAGGAAGATGTGAGATTTTGGCTTCTTCAACCTGCATTTTATGAAAAGGTCATCCTTCTGGAACTCTTGGCGAAGGCTGGTAGTTTTCTTTGTCACATGTGGTGGCTTTGAACTTCACGCACTGACTCCTGAGATTAGCTCAGTTGGAGCATTGTACTAATAACACCAAGGTTGTGGGTTTGATCCCCATATAGAACATTCACTTGAGAGTTGGATTTGATCCTTGTGGGTCCCTCCCAACTCAAAATATTCTGTGACTTTGATGCGAATACCAGTTTAACTGTCCATTGGAGTAGAGGCTCTCAGTAATTCACTAACAATGAATTTCACTTCCAGAGATTGTCACAGATTTTCATTATTACTATATTAAGGATTACAGAACTCAAGGTCATTGATTCGTCAACTATTCACCTCCATGAGGTGATATTAGTGCTGAATATGCAGGCAGATTTAGTGTGCCAGGCAATAGTGCATTGTAAATATTGAGCATATAAAATTTCTGTATCATTTGGAAAAGAAAAGATAATTCTCATGAGTATTGGTATTGTCAGAAATTTGCATTATGGACTATATAGGATGGTTAAAAATTGGTGTGGTTTGGTTTTTTGTTTGTTTGTTTTTGTTTTTGTTTTTTTTTTTGGTGGGTTTTTTTGTGTGGTTTCCAGTGACAAAAGAATAACTAAATTTTTCAGATTTAATCTCCTTTTAACAAACCCCTTGTTTATAATCATAAATGTGCAATTATATTTGTATCACATTTAGAATAGTTTTGTAATTTTTTTTAACTATACTTTTTTTTTCTTATTATTTGGTTAGAAAATGAAAATTATTTTCATTTAAAAAAAAACAAACGACCTTCTCTAAACTCTTACAGATCCTGACTAAAAGCCGCTTTATTAGAAATTCTCAATGTTATTATCTCTAACTTGAGTTTATTCCTGTACAAATACATTGGTATAGACAGGTAGGCAGATGCAGTGTCTCTGTTAGAGATATTGAGAGGTGACATATTTCTCAGATTCCACCCTTTCTAATGGAAGGCAAGTGGAGCTTGGGAACAGCTGGTGTTTCTTTTATGGTTTCTGTATTCCCTAGAAAATAGATGGTTTTCCCTCACCTCTGTATTCCTAAGTGGAAAGGTTAAGTTGCCACAGTATCTGCCTTCTTCTTCAAAACTTTTAATATTATGTTAATTCTTTTAGTTAAAATCAACCAATATTATAGAAACTCGGTATCACTGCATTATTTTTCACTCTGCTCTGGAAGCACAGGCAAAGTGTGGGCAGCCCAAGACAGTTTCCTCTGCTTACCAGACATGAGGGAAAAGATCATTAAATATTAACATGAATTACAGTAACCCAGTGAAAAAAAAGAGTGGGATAACCCACTATTCATTTATCTTTAATTTGTGCAGAAACAATAGGTCTTAGGAATATATATACAAGAGATACAGCTTCCTCTGATGGACACAGTGGTTTTCATTGATGTTTTCTGACTCATAAGAATTATCTAAGGGTCGATAAATTATTCTGGTTTAGAAGCCTTGGAAGAAAAAATGAAAAAAAGAAAAAGATTGTGTCTGGTTCTAGGTTTTGGGAGTTTGTTTTGTTGTTGTTGTTTAATTTATTATTTTTATAAAGTGATAGTGAAATGAACCAAAAGGTGGTAACTAAGCCATGCAAGAGTGTATTCTGATCTTCATTACTCATGCTGTGCTGTTGGCAGTCTGCCTTAAACATGACAAAGGAACAGTACTAGAGGGAGTACAGCCAAGTAACATTACATCACACTGGCAAAGGTGTAGACTTCTGTGAGCAGCACTCAAAAGGATGAAGACCAGTGACTGTAGACAAAGAATAATGTACATCGAAACAGTGGAAAGGTAAAAGGGCAGTGTTCAGACAAAGCCTGGAGAAAGAAGGCCTGTCAGTGGGGAGGCAATGAATCACTTTAGCAGGGCTCAAGCCAGCACAGAGGTTTTTGGCTTACACACACATTTCAGCCTCCATGAAGTTGTTTAAAAAATGTGATTCTGAAGAGTATAACGTGAACATTTAAAATCAAAGGTAGAAATTCTCTGATGTCAAAATCTAGATGCAGTGGGTTTTTTTTCCAGTATCATCTCTGATCTTTGTTTTGGTAAGAAAATACTCAGGGTGGGATTCATTTATTAGCTTCTTTGCCAGCCATTCTTATTTGCTTTAATGATTTCTTCATTCATTATTTATATGACTTAATGCCCAAAGGATCTCATAAGGTTGAGGGGGATCAGGACTGATAGCAGGAACTTTGTTAGCTAGTGTAGGTGAGTTTGATCCCACACACATACAACCAGGAACAATTTAGCTTTTCAAATAAGACATTGCTTTTGACTTTGTACCACCTCTTTCAGCTCTATATAATCAAGCACTTGAAAAGAAATCATTAGCTTTTTTTTTTCTCCTTGGAATATAGCTCACCATTTCTCAAGCAAGAATTATCGGTGGCTCTGCTGTTTTCATGCATTCATCTCAGAGATACTGCACTGGGTTTTCATGGCAGGGTTTTGGTAAGGGGTGGCTTCTGTGAGGAGCTGCCAAAAGCTTTATCCATGTCCAACAGAGTCAATAGCAGTCAATTCCAAGATGTTATCTTGGCGGGGGGGGGTGGTGGTGGGATGATAACAAATTACAAATCAGAGGAAGAAGGTAAGAAAGGGGGAAAAAAATTGTGGCAAAACAACAGCCAGAAGAGAGGATTGAGAATGTGTGAAAGAAATAACCCTGAAGGGATCAGTGACGAAGGAGGGGAAGGAGGTGTTCCAGGTGCTGGACCAGAGATTCCCCTGCAGTCTGTGGTGAACACCACAGTGAGGTTGGCTGTCCTGCTGCAGCCCGTGGAGGCTCACTGGGGAGCAGAGATCCACCTACAGCCTGTGGAGGACCACCTACCAGAGAAGGTGGATGCCCGAGGGTGGCTGTGACCCCCCCAAGAAGCTTGTGCTGGAGCAGGTAGGACCTATGGACTCATGGAGAGAAGAGTCTGCAGTGGATCAAGTTTGATGGAAGGACTTGTGATCCTGAGGAAGGGACCTATGCTGGCACAGTTTGTGAAAAATGGCAGCCTGTGAGAAGGACTCATGTTGGAGAAGTTCATGGAGGACTGTCTCTCATGGGAGGAACCCCACACTGAAGCAGGGGAAGAGAGTGAAGAGTCCTCCCCAGAGGAAAGAGGAGCAACAGAGGAAATGTGTGAAGAACTGACCAAAATCCTCATTTCCCACCCTCCTCTGCAGCTGGACACAGAAGGCAGTGAAATTGAAAGTGGAGTTAAAGGAAACCCAGGAAAAAAGGAGTGGTGGGGGGAAGGTGTTTTAAAATTTAGTTCTTGTTTCTCATTATCCTACTCTCATTTGATTGCTAATAAATTAAACAAATTTCCCCAAGTGGAGTGTGTTTTGCTCATGATGGTAATTTGTGAGTGATCTCTCCCTGTCCTTATCTCCACCTACAATCTTTTCGTTGTATTTTCTCTCCCATGTCCAAGTGAGGAGAGGACTAATGGATTGGCTTTGGTGGGCACTTGGTGTCCAGTCAAGGTCAACCTCCCACAGATATCTTAATAAGACCTCCTATACAGTATTTTTTCTTATGCTGTACTCTGGTTCTATTTATATTTTTCTTCTGCAGAAGTGGTTATTAAAGTATTTATACGTTGTCGGTTTAAATTTTGCGAAGACAATAAATGCTCGTTATTCCTTTTTTAAGCAATAGCTATGTAATTACAGAGATCATCAAAATAGGAACCACTCCCTGAGAAAAACATTTACTTTCTCAAAAAACAATTGTAATTACTTTTCCTTTTTCAAAACTCATGTTTTGAGTTCATATTTCCTAATAATACTGTGAAACAAAACAAAAAATGCTAGTAATATCTGATCAGAATAGGAGGTTCTTTTACTCTGTTTATACAATTAAAGGTTCAACTGGACAAAAGTGCATTTATGTTTTGAGAACAGCATTAGCAAAACTGTGGGGATGTGACCTCTACAGAATATGGAACTGTACCTCATGAAAAAGGATTAAATTTCAGCAGTTTCAAGAGAAAATCAGAGATAAAACATGCTCAGCCATTGCTATGTGGCTACTTATGTAAGCTTTGGTTGTCTTTTTACCACAGATATCTGACTTTCTAGTTCATATTCCACCCTACCCATGTTTGCTTCTCTGTTCTGATCTCTGGACGCAAAAGACCCAAATATAGTACTACGTGTTTTGTCCAGAGAATCACAATTCATCTAAATAAAGGTATTCACAAGATTGGAGCAATACCTGAATTTTGATTCTTTTGTGGTTTTGGTTGGTTTTTTTTTCCGTTTGTTTTGGTGGTTTGGTTTAGTTTGGTTTGGTTTTGTTTTCCCAAAGTGAATTTTTGAACCTTTTTTTGCTATTTTTTTCAAGCAATGTCTAAAGCAATTATTAGCTCATTATTTTGGTCAATGATTTGGGACAAATAGTATCAATAACATGAAATACTTAAATAATTATGACTCTAGTAACAACAATTACAATAATAATCCCTTCAAGTTATTAAAACAAGAATATTAGAAATAATAGCAATAGTACAAAATGAACACAATCATACAGGTTGAAAGGTTTGCACAGGAACCATGAAATCAACACAGAGTCCCTTCATTTCATCAAACATCAACACAATAACTTCCAGGCTCTGTAATTTATATAGGTTCTCTTTTATTCTGTATGAGGATTTAAAATCTGCAATGCTATGCCATGGCCCTAATGAACAATACATTGAATATACAGGAAAAGAAAGTCTCTGTCCAAGAACTAAAGTGCAAGAGGGGAAATAAGGAAAATAAGACAAAACCAAAAATAGAACCAGATGAAATATATGATGATAAACAAGTGGCATTGACCAGAATGATAAGCTCTCTGCATTACCAATTTGTAATTTTGCCTAATGGTTTTTGTCAGGTCAATAATCATTCTTTCTTTTTTATATCTCCTTCTGAAAGTCTAGATCTTGCATTTGTTACTGAGGCAGCAAATATCTCGTTTGGGGACTTCAGAGAATTTGAAAACACAGCCTGAGTTTTCTAGCCTTTCTCCTTTTCGTTAAAATTGTTGCTGTCACTACAAAATTACTGCTCCGAACATTTCTGATTCTGACTTCTTGCAATCATGTCAAAAACACATGAAATCTGATTTTCATGAAATGCTGCAGAAAATAATTTTGAGGTATGAGTCCCTTCAGCTTCTGAAACAAAAAGAATTTTTCTATATTCTTAATTTGTTTTCAATCTTTGCTGATCATCAAACACAAAAAGGCACCAAAGGAAAAATTGTACTGAATTTGAGTGTAAGGCACAGTCCAATTATTTCTGCAAGCATGTTGTCTTGAAACATCATGTCAATGAATGACTGAAAGAATGATGGCACAAGAGATCGGTAATGACATCTAAAATCTTCTGCTCAGGTTAACAGTTTCATCCCGCTAGAGTTTAGTAGCAACAAAAATTGTTAATTACCATAGGTACTTTAATTTCCAGAAAGCAATTCTCCGAATCTGCCCTTGAAGATAAATGGCCTCATCACATAAAAAGTATTTCCCATCTTTAAAGGTAATGTTAGTGGAGGGCATGAGGTAGACCCGTGTACACAGTGTGACACACTAGAGATGTCCAGGCTACTAGGTTCAGCTGCCTGTACCAGCCATATGATGACCAAACTTCTCAGGGACAGCTTGGGACAAGGCTGTCTCCTGGGTATGGCTTTCTGCTGCATGAGTTGGACAGAGGAAAGCAATATTTATGAATACTCTAGTCTGCTTCCTTCCGCAGGTGAGCGAGGAAGCACACTGCAGCAGACACATCGTGCACAGCTGCAGAAAACATTGAGCGTTACTCACTCAAATTCAAATTGTTGGAGTGAGGTATATCTCCATACTGCCCTGGGAAGTAGCTTGCCTTCCCAGGATGGCAGCATGCTGAAGGTTCATATGGAGGCATTCACTGCTTAGATAGAGATGAAATGTTGGAAATATAAAAACAGGACTTCATCTCTTCATCTTTTCGTGCTACTGTGTTACTCTTGCATTTTGGATTTGTTGTATTTGCACCAAACAAGTCAGAATATTGTCCCTTCGGTACTACAGGGGTTTTATAAGTGGAGTTGATCAGTATTCAGGCACTTATTTAAAACCTTTTTTTTTCCATTTAAAATGACCTTGTCTTCAGGGTCATCTTTTCTATGAGGTAGGCTTTTAAGATTTATCTGTATATGTATGTGTCTTTTTCAAGCTTTTTCCTGAAAAATATAAAATAGTACATAGTGCTATTCAGCAAGGCCTGAAGTCCTTTTCACAGGAAGGCAGGTTTAGGAATGCTAACAAGGGCAAAAATAGAAGAACCGGAAAACATGAATCTTAAATGTCTAAATTCTTTTTCCACAAATGATTATTTAGGGTTTGAAAGAATATAGTAGACAGACATAGAGAAAGACTTTCAGATTTTTTTTCATAAATCACATTTCTACTTCCTTCTATATTTTCAGTAGCTGTGTTTTTATCTCTTAAAACACTGAAATTTGTGTATGCACTTACCTGAGAATATATATATATACAGATATATATGTATATGTACAAAGGCTATATAACATGTTCAGTGCAAAATTATAACCATTAACAATTCACTTATCTTCAGGTTAACAGTTCTTACAAAGATTCTCCTTGAAACTGTGGCCCTTGAGAAGCCAATGGGAGATTTGCTGTTGACTTCAATGAAGTCAGCGGTATCTTCAATGTCTTGGACAGAACATTTGCTTTCAGTGGAATTTTCATCAGTGGTTGATATTACATCTTCATTGTCCAGATGCCTGTGGAGATTTTGGGAAGGTTTTTATGAGGCACTTGAATTTCAAATTAGATTGTTTACAAGCTGGAATTTCACTGAAGTTTAATTAGCTGTGTTTCCACCATCTTCTTCTGGATCTTGAACAGGAAATCAAAATTACTAATCCTTTTCAGAGGAACTACTTTTAGTAATGTGTTTTCTTCAAATACGTTTAAAAAAGGTCATATTTTCTGTTTAATCTCTTTCATGTCTGTTGTTTTAATGCTGGGGGTGCCTTTTTTACTTTCTGAAAAGATAAGTGATTTTTCTGCAGCCTCAGTGAGTGGATTTGTAGGTTGCTTTTTTTTCCCCTGCTCTGGCAGGACATAAATATCTCATTCAGACCGAAGACTACCTGAGCGGGTCCAGAAGATAGGGCATGTCTTTTTTTCATTAGAGATCTCATGGGAATGATGATCAGGGCATTGGTTCCATTTTCTTTCATTTTAGGGAACAACTTCAGAAAGCATTGGTGCAGAGGAGGTGTGATATATCATTAAGCTTGCATGAGATGAAAATCTGTATGTTGACAAAGAATAGTGGGTTGCAGACTCCTGGTGTTTGCCATCACTACTTTTAAGTGGTTTGTTGTGTTGAAGCTGAAATATTGCTGGGATTTACATTCAATTTTATTATGGTAAAGCTAGTTACTATGTATTTTTATCTGAAGTTTAATTATACCAATTTTTAGGATTGCATGTTTTGTTTTTATTTTTTTTTATGTTATCTATGGAATCTCAGAAGTTGAAATATGAGGAATGAGCATTGATATTTCAGCACAGATTTCACAGCTGAAATAAAGTTATGCTTCTGAGCTGAAAGAATATAAGATACACACAGGCATCAAAATAGGAGAGAGATGAAAGCGAAATAGGCAGGAATAGAACCTTGAAGACAAGAACAAGGATTTAGAGAGTGATTGTGGAAGGAAGTCAGAAGCCAGCCCAGAACTCAGGTTATAGAGTGATATCATGGGGAGAGGTCATGAAGAAAAAGCTTCTAGCTATAAAGCCTTAAGACTTCAGGGAGGGAAAGATGTGAGAGTTAAGAAAGAATAAGCCTGCAGGGGGAAAAAGGACTCAGAGATTGACCAAAGATTAACAAAAGGGGAGGTGAGCTAAAGATTGACTTTGATTGTAATTGAGAAAAAGTATTGACAATACTCTTTTTCCCTTTGCTTGCTCTGTCTCTTGTGCTCTCTTATCACTTACGCCAAGCAGAAATTTTTCTTGAAAGGATACGAGAGTTTTCATGTGATCTGTGAGTTTACATTGCCAATATTATTTGGAAAAACACTCACACATTAGACTGAGGATTTTCCTTGCAAGGAGATGTAATAAATATCACCATTTTCTCAACAAAGTAATGACATTAATAATCATATTGAAATAAGTAGCAATTGGGAGAGTACTTCCAAATAGACAGACTTAGAAAACACAGACCTTAAAGAGCACTATGTAAGGCTCCACAGTGTAAAACTATCTAGGTATCTACCTGACTTGGGAGGGGAGATAAAGGGATAGTCCAAATTTATGAGCTAATCAACAGATTTAATGTGCTGTTTTTTCAGGTAATTTCAGTTGCGAAGACACGCACAGACTGCTTTGCAAAGGCAGCGGCCAGATGCTTGCCAGACTCATTTATTTGCCCAAGTGTCAAGCCTTCAGGAGTCATATACAACTGCATAGACTATTTCATATCTCTGGCAAGGGCATGAATTGAAATCTACCAGTTTCCATTAATCATGCTGTAATTCACAAACTGTTCACCACAGTCATCATTAAAATTTATATGTGCAGTGCAATTTGCACAGTGTAAATTCATGTACCTTATTTGATTAGTAATGCTAAGTGCAATAATATCACATTTTTACTTTTTTCATGTTTGTAGAAAATTTTCATCAGTGCAAGCATATCCATGGGATCACTGTGCCCTTAAAATCGTAGAGAAAATGTATATTACTTTTTCTTCTGGGAAAAGGGAAAAGTGATGGTAAAATGGCGCACTTCTTGATGGACTGTCTAATCTCCATATTCTAATTTATCCCTTGCTGAGAAATTTTTAATTTTTGTAAGCCTCTCTAGTTCCAGGTAAACAGCTTTGAGTAAAGGTTTTAAGACTTTTAGATTTTGGTTGTTTTTTTCTAGCTCATTGCTTTTTTCTAGCTCATTAATTTTTTCTGTAATACAAAAAAAAAGAGTTGTTCCCATTGAATTTAGTATATGAAGTTGACAAGTAAGCCAATAGCCAACCAAGTATTTCATGGTGAGCAGTTCCTTAAAACTGGAGATTGAGCTGTAGAGAGCCACTCACCATACTGTAACTCGCTAGTACAACCCTTCAAAGAACTTTTATGGATGAGTGAAACAATACAGAGAGGAACATTTTATCAGGGTTATATTTGTCATAATGCTATGGGATATGGCTGGACCAAAAATGAAGCTGATTTAAAAGGCAATATGGTAGGAAATGGTTTATTTTAATAGTTTATAGTCACTAGCCTGATGTCCTTAAACCTTGGAATCAAGTGCTCTGAGAAATGTTTCTTAACAAATTATTTTTATTTATACTGTCTCTCATGCTGTGGTTTCTTTATTAAAAAAAAAAAAAAGTGTTAGTTAATTTTCTTTTCAAACTAGCTTTTCAAATTCTAAGCTTTGTGAGTGGTTCTGACCTGCTCAGAGAAAAAGTTCAAACAGATCCTCTTTGATGCTGTCTGGTTTTGGGTCTGTTTCACATTGTCTTACCAGCAATTCATTTGAGAGTCTGGGCAAAAGAAGTTGTTAAGCCTTCAGAAAGTTAAACTAGATGTAGGACTTTATTAACCTGCTTGGTAAACCAGACATAAGAGATGCAGAATATATAAATTTGTTTGTAATAACACTTGTCTGATACTTCTGAAGAAGGAAAAATGGTAATCTCCTTGTCCTATTCAATTTACTGCTTCAATAAGTTTGCAGAAATAGGTTCCCAGTAAGCAGAAACTTGCAAGTGTGAAATTTCCTGAATCTTCAGAAAAGAACTTGGAAAGAAAGTTATATTGTAATATATTGAATCAAACTATATTACACTTAATCACCATAAGTGGAAACCACATCCTTACTTCTTAAAAGGAATTTAGTTGGATCAAAGTAACAATCCCAAATGAAGATTGATCTGTGTAACTGTGATCCCTGTACTTTTCTGCTTGTCATGGTTTAATCCCATAAGCTATGAAGATGCAGGAAACAGATCAGCTGCCTGGTTATATTTTACCTGGTTATACTTACTCATATGATTTTCATTTGTGCTTGACAGCAGGTAGCCTATAATTTTATCAAGGATAAGAATATATAACAAGTAAAACCAGGAGATGCAGGCTGTCATTAAAAATAGAATGACCTCTTTATTTCTCATCATGCATTTCTCCAGTTCTGTTTAAATAGCTTACTATCCTTCAAGTTAGGAAATTAAGTGGTCGACAGATGAATCATGCCGCTTGCAGGTAATAGAAATATATACACTTGAGATGTGAGGTTATTAAAATGTCTGCATGCTCCTTATTCTTCTAAAAAGAGTGAAAAAAAAATCTGCTCAAATACATTGGTGGCTTATGAAAGCCCAGATTAATTAATAAAGTTTAATAATTTACTGTATATGCCAAATAGCAAAACCTAGGTTTGAATTTTTATATACTCCTTTTATTTTCTCAGTAAAACACCAATTCCCTCAATGTTCACTGGTGGACTGTCTTGAAGGTACTGGAAGATGATGGATATATACTCCAGAGACGTTAGATTATTAAAATCATGGCAAAGTGATAAGCCTGAGGGCATGACCATTGTTATTGGCTGGTGTGACTTCATGGGCCTTAGGATTCTGTTTCTCTCAATTGTACCTCTGCTGTTCCTCCTGTACATCTTTGCAAGCAGTCACCTTGTAACTTTTCATTTTCTCCTGATACAAAATCTTTTTTCCCCCTTGTCTATGCTTCTCCATTCTTTTTCTCTCTTTTGGGGGTGTTTTTTGCTTATTTTTTTTTTTCTTTCTTTCGCCTAGTTAACCTTTTGCACACCCTAATGCTGGAAAAGCAAAATCTTGACATGATGTTCTACATACCTACATTCAGGACTAAAGAAAAAAAGAGAGGAAAAATTTTTTTTTTTTTTTCCCTCTCATTTGCTACATTTCTATGAATATTGAAGGTGAAGTTAAACTAGACTTAAATTTGTTTTGTTTTTTTGTTTTTTTCCCCCTGGGTTTTATTTTTTATTCTTTAACAGGTATCTGTATAGTTGCCTTTAGACTCTGAGGCTTCTTCTTAGGGAAAGCTGATAGAGAAGTGTTGATATTTGGCTGAGAAAATTTCAAGAAGTTTAGAGAATTTTGACAAAAGCCAAAACAAACCATCCTCTACAGACAAGGAAAAGGAGAAGCTAAAGCAAATGGTGTCACTCCTATATAAAATTAATTACTTCTTTTTTAACCATCCTTCATTACTCTTTGAGTGGGGGTTTTTTCACATCTTTAGGCAGACGAATGGCAGAACAAAGGCCATATGTCTTACCTAAGTAAGATATTTTTAGGGTATGAGTAGGTTTTATCAAATGGATGAATTTCTCTTGTCATGTAGCTATTTTACAGCTCTCCTTTCCACCATACGGTGTCCCAAATAAAATATTTTATTCATATCTAAACTACTTAACCATCATGTGAAAAGTTTCTAGTCGTGTCCATGTACAGCTTGAAGCTACTACAAAGAACATAGAACCTGATGCAGCACATGTATCATGGGTAAGGTAAGATCTTGGATCAAGCAAAAAAGTAATTATATTCTACCTGCAGACTATGACAGTATCTTTGAACAGCATATTGTCATATAAGCAGCAATGGCTTAGGTGAAGTCTAAAGATTTCCTGCCTATGAACTGCTGTCTCATGCTGTGTTTTCCACTACATTTACTATTGAGGGAATTAATGGCTTTTCTAACTTAGAAACCTCAGCTGAATCCTTCATTGGTAACACTTTTTGTTTCTTAGGAAATTGCAACTCTTTTTGAAAAATTGTAGTAAAATTGTGCACATTTGCATATGTCTGTGTGGGCATGCACACAGTTTAAAACTGTAATATCATACAAAATAAAATGGGATAATCATCAACAAGAAGATATTAGCTAAATTGAGAGTATTTATATCTCACATGTTGAAGAAATGGCCATCTTTGTAAAGCATCTTTTTAACTCCTTCCCATGTTAGGATGGGAACAATATTAAGGTATATGCAAGACAAAAAGGTGATCTCAGACAGCCAGCATGGCTT
The DNA here is from genome assembly GCA_013397135.1 of Pachyramphus minor. Lineage (NCBI taxonomy): Eukaryota > Metazoa > Chordata > Aves > Passeriformes > Tyrannidae > Pachyramphus > Pachyramphus minor. The sequence continues at coordinate 23,261 of VYXB01002877.1, read as the reverse complement.
AACTAAGGGCAAATCATGCCTGACCAATCTCATGGCCTTCTATGATGGAGTGACTGCAATGGTTGACACGAGAAGACTGAGTGATATCAACTACCTAGGCTTTGGACACAGTCCTACACAACATCCTTATCAATGAATTGGAGAGATATAGATTTGAAGGGTGGACTATTCTGTGGATAAGGAATTGGATGGATGGATGGATGGATGGATGGATGGATGGACGGACGGACGGACGGATGGATGGATGGATGGATGGATGGATGGATGGATGGATGGATGCAGCCAGAGTTGTAGTCAATATCTCTGTCCAGGCAGAGGCTGGTGATAAGCAATGTCCCTCAGGGCTCTGGCTTGGGACTGGTGGTCTTCAGTATATTCATCAATGTCACAGACAGTGGGATACAGTGCACCCTCAGCAAGTTTGTAGGTGCCACAAAGCTGAGCAGTGCAGTGGACAGAACAAAGAGAAGGGGGAACTGGACAAACTTGAGAAGGGGGCTCACAGGAATCTCATGAAGTTCAACAAGTCCAAGTGCAAGGTGCTGCACCTGGGTAAGCGTAATTCCAGATATGAGTCTTCCAGACTGGGAGATGATGTCATTGAGAGCAGCCCTATGTAGAAAGACTTGGGGTTTCCAGTGAATGAAAAGCTGGACATTGGCCAGCAGTGCGTGCTTGCAGCCCAGCAGGCAAACTGCATCCTAGGCTGTATAAAAAGAAGAGTGACCAGCAGGTTGAGGTAGGTGATTCTGTCTCTCTGCTCTAGTGAGAACCAATGTGGGAGTGGTTCTGACCCAATAATAACTGATCTGGTGTGTAACATTCATGAGGGCCATGAAGTTGATCAGAGAACTGGAGCACCTCTCCTGTGAAGACAGGCTGAGACAGCAGGGGGTTGCTCAGTAAGGAGAAGAGAAGGCTCTAGAGAGATCTTGTTGAAGCCTTCCAGTACTTAAAGGGGCTTATAAAGAGGAAGGAGAGTGACTTTTTACACAGGCAGATAGTTATAGGAAAAGGAGGAACAATTTTAAAGAGAGGTTTTTCTTATTGTGAAGGTATTGAGGCACTGTGACAGATTGCCCAGAGAAGTTGTGGATGTTCCATTCCTGGAAGTGTTCAAGGCAAGGCTGGATGGGACCCCGGGAAACCTGATTTACTGGGTGGTATCTCTGCTGTCGTGGGGTGGTTGGAATTAGATGATCTTCAAAGTCTCTTTCAACCCAAATAATTCTGTGATTCTGTGACCCCTTTTTTGCTGAGCCCAAATTGCCATTTGCCCAGTGCTGGAGCTTGATGGTATTCAGGGAAATCCTGCCACTGTGAAAATGCAATATGCTTCCTCTTCTTTCCTTTTAGAGAGGTTTATGGGGGGAATGGATGCCACTCACCCCTAGGTAACATGCTCACAGACCCATTACCTTTTACCCCTTGTGTAATTACAACTCAAATAAGACACTAAGGTTAAAGGGAGAGAAATTTACTTCATAGGGCATGAAGCCAAATGTAGGCAAATTTAGTCTGCTGCCAGCAGAAGTGACAGATAAAATACACTTCCCAAATTTCTATGCATGTCTAGTACAAAGAAAACAAAAGACTATTTTTGAGCTGCCTCACAAACTGCAGAGATGCCCAATCTGTTGTTAAAAAAACACAGTCACGTCTAAAACAATTAATATTTTTGTTTCTGGTGTGAAAAACTACTTTTTCTGGATATTAAGTGGTTGTCAACAATAACAAGCATTTTTGCAGTTCAGCTAGAAAGCATGCATCTTCTCTAAAGTGATGGCTGATGCAGCTATTGTGCTGCAGTCATGACAAAAAAAGGACCTTGTGATTCTGAAAGGCAGGCAAAAGAGTCTGAAAATTTTTCCAGAAGACCTAATATCGGAACAAAAATATCTATCAGGCAAGTCCATTCTCTGACTTTTCTGATTCTAGAATATATTGATAATAATTATTTGGATCACTTCAGCTTCCAAAACTTCAGCTGTAAATGTATAAAACTAATAGTTATCAAAATCTCAGCTGTTTTTAGAATTCTTCTGAGTTGAAGTTGTAGTTACCCACATGATTACGCTCTCCATGGAGTCCCCTGACCTCAGCTGGGATTCACTATGTTGCACAGATTCATGTCCACCCAGCAATTTATACAGGTTTTAGAGGAGTTTAGAGGAGTTTCATAACCAGACCAAGGCTTTTCTCTTCCCTACCTCCTTCTGTCCCTCCTTCCCTCTTTCTAATCTCCCCTCCCTCCTCTCCTCTCTTCTCTTTTTTCTTTTTTTTTTTATTTCTTTTTTCCTTTCTTTCTCCCTCTCGCCCTCTGATCCCCCTCAAAAAAAGGGTGCGCTCAGGTAAGTAAGTGACTGCAATATCACTCCGGTTCTTGTCTAATTTATCCACTAAATTAACTCACATCAAACCTCAGAAATACCCTTTAAAGCGCTTAAAATTATTCATCTATTAAGCAGTATAAGTACTGTTTACATGATACATCTGGAGCTCATGTTGTGGTCATGTAACAACAGATCTATTCTGGTCTATTAATGCCTAAAAACAGAGTAATGGTACCCCGTAGCTGTTCAGCTGTCAGGAGTCCTTCAATGCACAGGTGCTGTAGTGTGAATCTGAAAAAGCTTCTCTGTTTACTCTGAATTTGCTAACAGCCATATGCTCCTAACTAGGACAAACTATTGCTCAGATTAATATCTCTGACCTTTTAGTAGCACAACTCTATGATACACTTAGTACCACATCTCTAGCTTGCTTTAAATACAATTCATTGCTTTCATCTACAATTCATATGAAGAATAAAATTGTCTTAAAGTCCTTATAGCATTTGCTTATTGTAACGAAAGCAGTAAATTTAAACAGAGCCAAAGCTCACTTTCTTTTCTGCATTTCTTTTCTCTTTTAATGCAGTTAATCTGTGACTGTAAATTACCTGAAGGCATAGAGTGGTTTCACTACACAGAGGAAGGTGCTATAACACCAAAGTGAGACTGATGGCCCATGAGAGATACATTTATCCTTCTCCTAGTTTACTCTTAAGAGACACACACAGGCACACACATACAAATTAAAATGTGAACATCTAACATTTTTAATAGATTATACTTAATTTGCTTTTTATTTTTGTTAGGATTATTTTGTTTGCTTTTCCAAAATGACATTTTTCATTTGAAATATATAGTCAATTCTAGTTTATGAAAGCTTATTGAAAATTCAGTGCAATATTGTATTTTGGTACCTCCATTCCCAACAGCTCTAATATTCTTAGACAGTCAGCAGGATGTCTGGCTGTCTGCAATATGAGTAGCTGAACATTTCTTGTAAAGAATGGGATGCACTACGTTACTGGAATTGCATGAAAAAAGTCTTTAACGATATGGAAAAGGCTCTGGGACCTTGGATGTCAGTTCTGGGAGAGATGAATTTATAGGTAGAGTAATCTCTCTCCTCAAACTGACATCTGAGATCCCAGAGGCTTTATCCATAACACTGAGGATTTTCTTTTTTTCATGATTTTCCAACAATATAATGCAAGGTGCGTACAGTATTTAGAGCAATTTCACATCTGAAGCAATTATGACAAACTTGGGCTTGGAAAATGCACACTCCCCCCTCTCCCCCCGCACCCCTCCCTTTAATATTACTGAATAACTTCTAGGTTTTGCAGTAATTTGCTTAAGAAATCAGGAAGAAGCTCTTTGCAATGAGGGACAAAGGAGATCAGAGTTCAAAATCAAATCGTTACTTTTACTTTCTATTGAAGTCTATTCTATGTGTTCAGAATGGGTAAAGGAACCAATCCTGGAAAATAAGCTACCAGGTCTAAATTAAACATCTAAATTAAACAGTGCATCATCATTTTCATGTCTACTTTCCATTTCACTTATTACAGTAGCTCTCTTGTCATTACCTACACTTCTCAAAGAAATTGCCCAAGCCTGCATCTTATTCCTTACACAGCAATGTGAGTTTTCTAAGTTTCCTTTCTTAAACACAACAGTCAATATGAGTCCATAGGAGTTTGCCATTGATTTGAAAGGAAACTTTGCTCGGTCTTACTGATTTGCAATAACCTTACTATCTCAAACCAACCAATGCTGATTGTTTCACCTGAACAAAGGAAGTCCACACAACAATCTCTTCTCTTTCCTCCACAGATAATATGACGCTCTAATATTCAGGGCCTTATATATTTTTCGTTGCAGAAGTACATCCCTTAAGGAAGCTTATTATTGGACAATTTGATTCTCCACCATATTTAGAAATGGAAGGGTAAAAATTAATTTTAGTGGAAATCCTCAGAGTTTGCAGATCAGTCCAGCTGAGTATCTCAGTTCTTACAAAATCCTTAACTATTAGAAAGCAGTGATGTGGTAATGTCCTTCTTCAAGTGTATAACTCTAAAAGGAACATCTTTCAGTATTATGGCAGAAAAATAAAACCAGTGAGTCTACAGATTATTTAGAGAATAAACCCTGAGTTACTTCAATAATAATTCAAGTAGTTATTAGAAAACATTTTAAATTACATGAAAATATTTGAACTCAATTAGCATAAACAACAATATATAAGCATATCACATTTTTCAGATTAATTTGAAAAATATTCTATTGACACTGACTTGCTTTATATAAATTTCTGTTTTTTAAAGGTGGTTTGGTGGTGGAATAAATAAAAAAAAAAATTCTGCCTGCCATCTGAAGGAAATAATTAGATAGCAAAAACCCCAAAAAAATGATGTAATGAGAAGAGATCATCTTCCAGTTCAATCAGCTTGTTTGTTTTCTTTTGGGTTTTCCTGCCAAACTAGGATATTGTGTTTATAATATTTAATATATTGCATAGTCACATAAGTCAGTGTTTGTGATGAATACAGAAACTTTAAAACATAACATGTGGATATATAACAATGTACTATGAAAATATATTAAGATACTGTATTCAGCAGCATCATTCTGTCTCTGTGCGAATGAAATGTGAATCAATTATTTCAGATCAGCTGTCAAATGAGTGGAAAGAATGATTTCATTCCATCATAAAACAGTGCTGCAGGAATTAGTTAAAGTGGTATTTTCCTTAGGGAAATAACTAGAAATAAAAGTTTGTTCCAGGTACAGAGGCACATTTTGCTTGTCTGAAAAGAAAATATTTTATTTATTTTTTATGATTTTTAAAGCCTTTTTGTGCTGTTTGTATTGATGTTATTTTAAACTTATTTCATTAAAAACCAACAACCAAACTGTCAAAATATTCAGGGTTTCTTTACACAAAAGCATTTTGTTGAAATTGTTGGGAGAATTTTATATGATTTTGAAGATAATTTGAATCCTACATTCCACCCACCCCAACATTTTGGGGGACAAAAGTATTCAGTGAAAAAAATGCTAATAAAGGCTTCTTTTCTAGTGGTTGAAAACTGGTCACGTCTGTTCCTAACACGGCGATAGACAGCAGAAAAACCTCCTTTATATGCATAATGTTGCTGGAGTATCACTGTAGGTTAAGTTCAAATGTTAAAGTCATACCTCACATAATGTTTTTGAAGTCATTTAAACCGTGATCAGGTTTTAGCCGTGGTGGTTACCAAGGCAGTTGTGCTTTGATCTTGTAGCTTTTCATTACTTGGAAGTTCACAGTGTTTAGTGTGCCTGTAGCATGGTATGAGACAGAAAGTACCACTCTCACCCAACACACTCAAAAAGTCTTGTCATACCGAGGCAGCTCTATTAACTTTAGTGAGACTGGCACAACTGAAAAGAGAAATGAAACTAGGAATTACCCTGTTGGTCATACTTACCCTAACTGTGTATATTTATCTATGTCTGTAAAATACATCACATAAAAATGTACAGGCTGCCAAACAGTGATATATGGTGTCAGTTTAATGTAGTGCTCTGCACTTTGTGTTCCTCTCCACCAATTCCTATTGTAGGTGGCAATCACTAAACTTGGATTCAAGGTAAGAAAGAGATTTTCCTGGCAGCGATGCCCGTTTCTAAGCAGACTCCATGAGTAATTGTGTGGGCAGCTTTCAAGTTGCCTGTGGGTCACTCATGATCAGACTGCTGATGAGAAATTTGAACTACTTTCTCCCTTTGCATGTTATTTCCTTTTAATTCACTTTGATTCAGGGAATGTATTTTTCTTTTTATCTAGCTATGAATAAAAATAAGCTCCTGTAAATCCAGTTACTGCAACTATACAGAAACAGGTCTGTTGTAAGACAGTATGGGAATATGGGTATAACAATACAAATGTATTGGGAATACAATGTTTTAGGAAGTTTAAGTTATCCCCTACTTTTGATGTTTCTCCCCACATTTTTATTTTGAAGTGTACAGCAGAGGTAAGATGGACACACTTTTTCCTTTGATCATATGAAGGCACACATTTATTTTAGATGAATAGAATTAAAATTATTTTCTTTTTGTAAAAGCCTTGCATTATAGTGTAAAAGCTGTAATTTAGAAAGGTCACAATCCTATATTTGGAATGACTGAAATGTTGGTGGATAAAACTCATTTTTCATCCCTGAAGTTTTCATTTGTTGCTCTCAATAATAATATTTGCATTTCCATTCTGGTGGAAAAAAAAAATTGTCTCTTTTAGTAAAACAGGCATAGGAAACCAGATAATTGCTGTGTGCTTGTATCTAACTAAGAGGGACAATAACAAAATGTAATCTTTTTAAACAAAAACTGAATTTCTTTGTGAGGAATACTGATGTCAGGAGGAGGATGCTGGATGATTTCTACATTTACTTTTGACAGCAGTTTTCAGAGCAGAACACAACGCTGTTTGTGAAAAGTAAAGGTCTCTGCCTGGAGCTCACAGGGATTTTGAGTGAGCTTAGTAGCCACTGATGTTTGGTTTATAAATAGAAAACTTTTTTAAAAGAGTGTGCCAGTGTCAGCTCTGCTTTCTGTGGTGTGTCGTGGCGCTGACAGAGATTCACAGCACCCTTCTCAATGTTCCAATGATCAGGAGTGAGAAGTCTCTGAGGGAAGATGTGTGAAGGCAGGGTGAGGATGGTAGAGTTTCTAATTAATTATAAAGAAAATTAAAAGAAAACTGTACATATTCACATTATACTATAGAATGTATGTACGTAGAGGGGAAGGCACAAACTGTAGCCTTGAGTCAAACACAGCACGCATATGGTGAGCAACAATTTTGCCATAGGGTCTTCTTTGCAAGATTTCACGCCTAATTACATCCTGAAGTCTTTTGGAATATAGAGGTCAGTGTTTCAGTTTTTCTTATTGAGATTTAAGATTGTTGCCACCCCCTCTTGGGTGAACGGAGTTCTAGTGTTTCCAGTTGTTTTGGAATAGCAATTGGATTAAATCAGAAACTAGCACTAAAAGCATGATAATTTTAGGTGACTGTTCTGTAATAACCACATCTGAGTGAACTGTCTGTCTTCTGGGGAATCTTCAATAGTGAGGTTGGTTGTGTATTTTTTCAGTACTTAAAAATGTAATATTTTATTCATAGGAAATCTGCAATCTGGCAATTGCTCAGGACAGGAGGAACTATTGTTTTATAAGCTTTACAACTTTGCCCAACATATGTTTGAAAATCAAGAAGGGAAAACATATGTCAAGGGATTCTGCATTGCAGAAAGTCTTATGAAAGAGAGAAGATTACAAGGAGACAAAATGAGAAAGTATTAAAATGAAAGGAATCCCATGAATATTCAGTCAATAACTTGTCACTGCTGATGTGCACTAAGGGCTCCTGAGTACTGAACAGCATGGGTTAGGTGAAAGAAAAGCAGACCATACATCTTTACACCTTTCAGATAGTTGGCACAAAAAGCATATATTAAAACTTAAGAGGCCATTGTCAAATACAAAGCACTTTGGAAACCATGCTGCCTTCAACTTGTATTGCACAGGATGGGCATAGTGTTACCACAGAACTGAAAATATATTCAAATAGTATTCATTTTTTTTTTTTTTAAACAGACTTTAATTCTTTCTTTAGAGCTCTTTAGCAGCTGCTTACAAGAAAGGGCACTATTCAACATCAAATGTGCATCTCATGTCAGAGATAAAAGGTCAAAAATGTATGGCAATGTCCACTGAATGAAGTGACGATTAAAATTGTAGCAGGCCTGGTTATCTGTGTCTTAGTCCCTCTGTTAAACTTCTGCATTTAAAGATAAGCAGAATTTAATGGGAACTCTTCATTTCCTATTTTATAAAAAATTAAATATCTGTAACACAGGGTTTCATTTACTTTCAGTAATATTGCCATGCCTTGCAATGTCTGTAAAATTGTATGATACAGCTGTTATACTGAATAAATTTTATCTGGCCTAGACAATTAAATTATTTTAAAAACATTTTTCTTCATACATAAGAATAGAATGTTAGCTATTTAGTGAACCATGTAAGGATTTGAAATTTCTGCTTCTCTAACAATAATGCCTTGCAATTGCCTATCTGAAAGACAGGGAAAAGGAGAATCAAGCGTAAAGGTTAGTGCCTTTGACTGAAATATCCCTAAGAGTATATACTTCTAAATTTAACTGAGAAGGAAAGGGAAATAAAAAAAAATCAGCTGGAGGAGAGAAAAAAACACATACAAGATATGATTCTGAAAGTCATTTACAGATATTTACAAGTCTTTTACAGACATCTCTGATTATCAAGGAATATAAATCTACAGTACACTCCAGTACTGCAATGTAAACACCTGTTTAGAAAGAGCACAAGTTAACACCATAGAACTATTAATCTTTTGAAATCTTTTGAAAGGCATCTATAGAAAATATTCTATGGACTTAAATCTTGGGTATTTCTGCCCTTACCCTATAGCTGAAGGTGTTTCATCTTGTTTCAGCATTCAAGAGTCTGGTGGGGGCAGTAGGTCCACACACATACATGTTTTGTATAATCCTTCTACCTGAGGCAACATGCAAGTCTATTATACAAAAAACATATACCATTAGATGTCTCACAATAAAATAAAGAAAAATAAACATATGTGTAAATTTCAAATGAAAAAATATTTTTCTTTCTGTTAAACCGCTGAAAATGGAGTATCACTCAGTATATATTCTGAAAAAATTCATAATGTAGTCTTGTATTTATACATTGTATCTAAAAATTTAATCTGGTGGTAACACATTTAAAAAAAGCTTTAAATTGGATCTGTTTGACCTATGTAACAATAGTCTAAAAATTTTTAGTCAAATAATTCTTATTCTTTTTGGTTTAGAACCACCTAAATATTTGAGGTGGCTGAATTTATTACATAAACACAAACACACATATTAAATGCTACTTGATCTGAAATAAACAAATAATATACAGCAATTCTGGTTTTTGTTCTCCACTATTTGCACCAGCTTAGGCTGAGCAAAATCTTTAATGTAATACACCTAGAAATAAATAAAAGTATGTGTTCTGTAAACCAAAGTTATCAAACATAGAAAGTGACAATGAAAATAAGAAAAAATGAACCCCATGAACTCAGTAAAGAATAAAAATATCACATCAATTACATGTCCATTTTTAACAATGTTGTGTTTTCTGTAGACATTGAAAAGTGGAGTCATCATGCTTAATTTATAATATCTGCCAGGATATCAATACTGGGTAAGATGCTAGTACTGAAGAGGTGATGAGTATAAATGAAATTGAAGACTAAATATAATACAAAACAGTGACTGATTCTGAATTTTGCCATCACCTCCTATGCTCTGTTAGCCTCTGGCTTTCTAAATCCATTTGGCAGAGCTGCGTTTCTCTCTGCCCTATTGTTATTTAAAGAATGAACCCGGGAAACCTTCCCCTTCTGTCCCTAAAGCTGTTTTTCTTTTCTCTTTTGAAGGAGCATACAAGAACAAAATTGATGGGCTTAAAGTACTAGTGGTTTCTATGTTGGGGCTATCTTGTCTTGTACCCCAAAAGTTGACAGGAAAGGGAAAGGGAATTTCAGCAAAATGGTGCCAGTGTTAGAGACAGCCTCCAACAAGAGACCTCCAGCTTTCCTATGAGATCAGATAACCTGCAGAACCGGAAGTAGCCAGGAAATATCTGTAATATCAGTAATATCTCTGGTCTGAATCCACAGAGTTGCACAGCTTGTGTACTAGTCAAATCATCACACCAAACCTTAGCCAAGTGTTGAAGAAATCATTCAAATTGAGGTAACAAGGTGCCCATACAGAGCACATTGGGCACAGACTACCTGAATCAGGAGTAACACATAGATACACAGTTGCATATAAAAAGCCAAAGAGAGAAGCATATACTTGATTACAGGTGTGTCTCTTCCATATGAAGGATCCTTCCGTATGAATTCTGGCTTGGAGTTAATGTGTAAGCCCAGTCAATTGCACACTTATATCTTCTTGCAGATAATCTGACAAAGAACAAAGACACAACAGCTAAACAGGCTTGTTCCTGTTGTTGCTGCTCACTGCCTTGCCAGCAATTGTACAGTGCTGATCAACTCCAACCACCGAGTACAGCAAACGTCTCTCAGTCTTCTCAGGTCTGAGTGATTACTAAAATAGGAAAGCCATTTACCCTTCTGAATAGGAAGCCAGTTTTCAGAGCCCAAGCAAAGAAATGGGGAGGCCAAAGAAAGAAGACATAGACACACCTTCACTTTGAATTTATATTTAACAGCAGAAGCCAAAATAAAGCTATTTCAGAAAACTTTCTTGCTGGATTGAACCTATATCAAACATTTGGGTTTTATGCCATTTTTGTCTAATCTGAATGGTTTACTTGGACTCCTGTGAATCCTCTAACTATCCCAAAAATTTCGGAAGTATGCTATTTCAGGCAAAAATGAAATCTGTAAATCACACATTTCTTTTCAAGACAATACAAAAATAAATTGAAAACAAAGTGTTTCACATGTGGTCTACAAAGGTATAGCACAGAAACTACTGAACTGATGCTTTCTGAAAAATGTACAACTTGCTCTGGGCATAAGTTTTAGGTATGACACTTCCTTGAAGTATCATTACCTTGTGAACATGAACTGTGGTCACTCAAGAAATCCCCAAATTACAAGTGACTGCCCTGGAATTGGCTACCCTGGTTAATATCAAGCTGGGTACAGATGAACAAGAAAAAGTGCTACCAGTGAACACAATGACACAAAAGTGACAAGTGAAGAAGAATTATAAGGGATGAATATAACTCAATATACCAAGCTGTATCCCTAGAAGAACCAGATAAATTAAGTGTAGGTTGCATCTGAAAAGGACAAGAGAGAAAAAAAAATTATCATGGAGTCAAAAATGTCTCAAGTTTTCAGTCTTATAAAAAGGTTTGCTACGCATTGGAACAGAAGAGGCCTTGAGGAAGCATATGACGATGACTCCAGGGCAAACAAAAACTCTTGACAGTACCGAAGAGAACTGAAGGTATCCAACAGACATATGCTTTACGCCTCTGGGAAAGGTTTTCTCCTCTGTGAAGAAGATAAAAGAAAACCTATATGGCTTTATTGTTTCGGGAGTCATAGAATGAGCAAAAGGACAAATAGAGTATGCAAACCCAATAATCATTGTAGGCAAAACTGGACAAAAGAATATTTGTTACAGAACCCCAAAGAATTTATATTCATCCATACATATCTGTGCATACACACATACATGAAAAAGACCATTTCTACTCTCTTCATGGTCAGAAAATAGAAAAGATGTATAGGTAAACTATCCTCCAAAACTTCTGTCAGCAAGAAATAATGATATTGTAGAAATAGAAGACAAATAATCCATGCCTCATCTCAACTTCAGGAAAAAATTATGTGGTTAGAGTAAACCAATTTTTTTGTATTGGGGGGGGTGGGCTTTTCTCCCATTAGTATACTTTATGGATGTAAATTTGAACAGTATTTCCAAAAGCAGAAAATTCCGACAGTAACAAAAATTCACCAAAGCCCTTAGATACAAGAAGGAGGTATAATGTCCTGATAAATAAACATCATAAGTAAAGTGAAATGAAAATGACAAAACTGAGTCAAGGGAGATTATTTTTGCCAGGTGAAGGTCTTGTGCATATAATGGAAGGATTCACAATGAGACCTAAGTATATTTTTCTCAGGTGGTATTCAAGTTATTTTTTCTCAAAATACCTCAACTGCAACGTGTCACCTCCAACAACAATTCTACAGATTTTTTCACCTGAGGATGGCCTTTGCAAAGAGATATATGTATTCATACCTGGCAAGCAACCCCAGCTTCTTTCAGAGAGATTCTTTGCTTTTTCTTAAATGTCAAAAGTAGCCTACAAAACCGAACTGTTGCCAAAGCCAGATTGTGTGAATGTCACAGTGAGGCATACTACATACATACTGTTTACGTAATTCTTATGCATGTCAAATCCTGTCAGATTCACATTAATGAAATGCTGTATTTCAGAACCAGCTATCTGCAGCCTACAGTAAAATAATACTAATGCTCTGCATGGGTCAGTAGTCACCAGAGTTTCCTACCATCAGGATGAGTAAAGGCACTCTGCTTCCCAAGTTTTAATACGTCCCAGTGTCTACTATACAAAAGCGTCTTATTAAAATATTTCAGCCATGTTTAATAAAATTACTATTTGCTTTACCTCTGCATACAGTTAACATGTGGGTTAATTTATTGATTTTTGGTGTGTCTTTGGTGTAACTGTAATTTTTTTTGTCATGAAAAGTTCTTTGGTAGTTAACTTCAGATTTCTAAAGATCAAAACATTATGTCCACTAGTATCAGAGGATTTGCTGTGTCACTGAGTTTCACATATGAGCTTATAAAAATTGATATATTTCATTCCATATCAGCAAATTTTCAGACTGTAACCCATGTTATATCACACAAGGCCAAAGCTAATAGTCCTATGTCTACATGAGGCCCAATGGAACCACAACTCCTCAGGGACAAAAAAAGTGTGTGCCTTTTTGTAATTATATCCCTCTTGTGATAATTCAACATAATTATATATATAAAAAATTATAGTTGTGTCTCTCTACTCAAAAGATTACTTCTTGAATACGTGTGCCTTTGGCTTCTCCTCTATCAGGATTTGTAAATTACTGCTTTAATTTACAAGTCAACCTCTGTTGGCATCAACAAAACCCTGAAATATTCAATCACACAAATATCTGCGTTGCATTTAGGTGCAAGGTTTTTGTGGTGTGACTTGCAGAGGTGGTCCTTCATGATAATTTAGGAGTGATAAAGTCTATCATTTGTTGGAATGGAACCACAGCTTTCAGTGGTGTCCAGTGAGAGGACTAGAGGCAATGGACAGTTGCTGAAATACAGGAGGCTCAACCTAAACATCAGGAAACACTCTTCACTATGAGAAAGGTAACTGAGGTCAGGGTGACTGAGCACTGCCACTAGTTGCTCAGGAGGGTTGTGGAGTCTCCCACCTTGATTATGTTCAAAATTCATCTTCAAACAGGAACGTTTTAACTATTTTTTTTTTAACCATTCACATTCTTCCAAATTCAAGAAAACATACTGACTCTGGGATCAATATTTGACGGACTTCATTTCCAGTTGTACTTTCTTCTTTATTCTTCATATACTACTTCTGAAAATGCTAGTTCTGTGGTGGTCAACTAAACACTGATAGAACTAAGAAATCTTCTAATCAAAAAGAATTTTTTTCAGACATACAACCCCTGAAATAAGTGTTCATTTACTGCATTCAGGTTAGTCTAAAACTTGGGGACAATTAATACTCCATAGAATAGTTATAATTGAAAGGACTTTTATTTTTTGTATAAAACATGCTCACGGTTTCCCCCACCAACATTATGGAAAAATACATTTAACAGGTAAGAAAATTGTATTAATGTACAATCATTCTATCTCTACAGGTGATCTTATGAAGAAAGTACGTGGTCACCAGCAGAAGAGCATCTTCTGTCATGCTCTAAATCTTCCTTATAGGCAAAGAGGAAGCACAAGTTATACATAAAAGAGGCCAAGGATCTATTATTAATATAGTAGAAAACTTTTCAGTCTAATTCCAGAGTTATTATTAGTCTAGATCTAATTATCTACAGAGGGGGAAAAAAAGGTGGAATACAGGAAAACGCACAAACCTGCAGCAATATAATTAATATAATTATTTACTACACATACTTCTTTTTCTCTACTCTTTCCCAGGTGCTGTGCTTTCCCTTGTACTGCCACTCAGGGTCCTAGTGTCAGTGGTTTCACCATAGTGTTCATGGTGGTGAGGGAAGTATTAAAACAAATTGCCAACATCTGTAGTTCCTTTTTTGAAAGTAACATGATGCTCATATTGATGATTTTCTCTTCCATGATCCTTTTTTGTTTTGTTTTGGTTTTGTTTTGTTTTGTTGTTGTTGTTTTTTGTTTTGGTTTTGTTTTGTTGTTGTTGTTTTGTTGTTTTGGGTTTTTTTTGTTTTGTTTTGTTTTTGTTTGCTTGTGGTTTTTGGTTTTGTTTGTTTCTGTTTGGTTTTTTGTGGTTTTTTTCCCCCATCTAGGGTCTTTTACAACTTTCTTTTCTTCAGTTGTCAGCAGCTCCAGTTTACATCCAAATTTACTATATGTGGTGCCTTTTACATAGGTCAGATACTGTTTTGTTGTGTTCTTTGTTACCCCTAAAACCAGTTTTGTCCAGCTCTAGCTCTGCATTATTTTTTTACGTGACTGTTGCCATTATAGCTGTGGGGTCTCCATTGCTAGGGGAAACTTAATTTTGGCAGCTCAAAGAGGTAAGACTGTTGGAGCTCCATTCCCACTGCTCTACATCCCCTGCTCTGCCAGAGGTGAGGCTCAGTGTGACGAGCCTGAGCACAGGAGTGCCCAGTGTTGCTCAGGAGTCTGTAATTTGTATTCTTGTCTCCACTGTGTCGTGGTACTCTTTGATTTTGTGGAAATGGGCTTCTGATGGAGTGATGACTCCTGTAATGGGTCTGGAAGGAGCTAAGGGCAGAATTTGAGCTCTCACTTCTTCTGTTGCCCCTGTCCTTTCTTTTAGGGTGCAGATGAGCTTTCACTGCATAACCTAACACCATCTTGTGACCCATTCCTTATCACCACACACTTGCGCTGTCTGTGCTGCATCCTGTGTCTGACCCCAAAAGCTTCTGCTGCCTTTCCAGGCATGTTTCTCTCTACATAGTTGTGTTGGAGTCATAATTAACTCTTTCTACCTGGAAAAACTGCTTGTTACCTGTATATAAAACTGTAGTACCACAGAAATGTAAATAATAGTAAACCAAATTAGATATGGATACCTGGTCAGTTAAAGAGATGCTTCCATGGTGAAATCAAGTAAGACCTGGAGGCAGGTCAAGAGAAACACAGCCAAAACAGACCTGACAAGCCTTTTTCTTGAGACTGTGCAAACTCAGTATAAAACTTATAACTTACTGCTGGCATTGGCAATATGATATTATGGGGCTACATGGTTACACTTAGTCACAATCAAGCAATCAGGAACATGGGGTTCAGACAACCAGACCACATCTTGCAGATCATATCACCCAATAGCAGCCCTTTGGATATGTATTCTGTGTAATCAACTTTTCATGACTTTTCAACCTAGGGACTCTCAGAGCATTGTTTCATGATATACAAAGAATTTCTGAAATCCCCTGGATGTTGACTTTGCCCATGATATCGTCATGCCTTATAAACTTCTCCATGCACTGTAAATGCTGTATTCCCCGCTGCAGTGTGGCCTTTGGAAAACAGATCTGCATGGATGGGTTCAGACAAACACGAATTCTTCCACTTGTACCTAACCTGAAGAACTTGAATCAGTACCTGCTCTTTTGTGTCTTTATCAGTGCAGTGCTATACTTAATGGCAGTAAAATCAGAATGTATGAATACAAAAAAATTCCAAAGAATCTCATTAAAGAGGTGTAAGTCTCCCATACTAGAGTTGAATGACATGCCTTGTCAGAGAGCTCATCTGTTTTTACCTATCTGTGTAGACAGATGTGGGTTCACAGATGCGTAGGACTAGAATGTGTCTCTCTTTCAAATTACCACTCAAAGTGAGCTGCTGAATGACCGTGGCCATATCTGGGCGGTAAATAGAGTAACTGGGCACTTAAAAATCACTATTTACTCACAGCAGGTCTTGTAAAAGTTCTTTGCTTTCATCAAGCTACCTGCAGAAATACTAACAACTGCAGTCCTGGTCTTTGTACAATCATAAGGATGGCAACTACTATTTTTGCAATGCTCAGTGCCCATATATTAAAAGATCAGGAAACAATACTGCTAATTGCCAGTAAGGAGTTACCCTTACTGGATTTCTTTCTCCATTTTTTTCAGTATTTTTCTTCTCAAATAGTATTGATGGATGATTTAAAATGTTAGGTGGAAAAGTACATGGCTTGCGGGAATTTGTAAAACATCTTCCTACTTGCTAAGAATATGTTTTTTGTGGTAGGTTTTAACAGCAGACTCATAACACAGTTTTCCAGAGCTGGAAGAAAGATTACAACACAAACTCTGCACTGGCAGAAGAACTTTGAAGAATAAGGGTGAAGGAGTTTATATGGGAGTTGATACTTCCCCTTGAACTCCAATTGGGAATTTGTATTGCCAAATTTTTTGTCAGTGAAGAAGCCTTCTAAAAATAAGCACTGCTTATTAACTTAGAAAATAGTTGAAGTAGAAATAATGCAATATCTTATAGAATGTCCGTGAACTAAGTGGAAATTCAACATTTATATATATAGTCAATGAGGGGTTTTTAATGTCTGGTTCTGAACCGTATAGTAGACTGTTGTTCGTTTATCTGTCCCAGAGCTTAAAGAAATTGACGGATAAGAGGACCTGTTTAACTTTTCATAAAAAAAATTTAAATAGATTTAAAGGGAGTTACAGACATTTTTTTCTTTAAGTAAGTGATACAATGAGAGGTTTTCATTTGGATTGGTCAGGTCACGTAAAATTATGTCACATAGAATATGTTTAACCTAATGCGATGCGATACAAGTGTAATGTCTGTATCAAAATTTAAAAGAATAATTTAAACCAAAATTTAAAATAAGTGCAAGAAAGTAAGAAAGACTTAGATTTCCTTCTTCCAAACATGTCTCTGCTTTCTTGTAATAGATAGATGCCCCTATGTTCTCAGAATCAGTATAAGTTACTTTGTCTCCAGCTCCTTACAAATAACATAAAAAATCCAAACAAACCAGCCAAACTAACCAACAAACCAACTAACCAAAAAATCCCCAACAACAATAAAAAACAAACCACATCACCAAACTTCCCTCCCCTGCCTCTTAGGATTTCATTGAAATGCCACTTACTTTTTTCTTATAATGGGTCTTGACAAGAAAATGTTCCTGCTGTGTGACTTTGAAAATGCCCTTTTCTGGCAGGCAGCTTTCCTGTCAGTGCTACCCTGTGCTGGCTTTAAACAACAGGAACAAGGGCCAATTTAAAGTCCAGGAATCAACTAATTTGAGATGCACAGGCTCCCCATGAAGCAATTGTTCCCTTGGATGGACATACTGTCTTCATTATTCCATGGATTTTGAAGAACTTAAATATTCAACCACAGATGTACATTCCTTGCACTGTCAGTAACATACGTGATGTGATTGTCCAAAAAAAAGGAAGCACATTTCTGCCTATTTCAGCACACATGGATGGGAGTGGAGAAAACATACATATATACTAGGATTAAATTATGTCCTGTGGAGATGAACTGGACAGGTTTAAAAGAAAAAGAAATTTTCAATAGCCTTTGAACAGGATAAAGATGTGAGTATATGTTTTATTCACCTTGTTCAAAATATGGAGATTCATTCTGTCTCTTTTGAAGAATTTTCATATTTCCTACCCTCCCACTAGCTGGGAGCTCATTTTTGTTCAAATTATTGGGTAACTTTGGCATTTCTCTCTCTCAAGCAGTTTGTTTAAGAGTACTAGCAATTTTTGCTGCCTTTTGAAATAGATTATGGGGTTTTTTTAGTTTAACAATGGGAGAGCAATAGAAGACTAAGAGGAAAAAGGAAAGGAAATAAAAATAAATGTAACCTCTTGTGCTCTAAAAGTGTATGGAATTTTTCTCTGGAATTCATTTTGAAACAAAAAATTGTTCTATATTGTGAAATTGCTATTCTGATCAGTTAATGATTTTATTTTTTTCCTCTACATTCCTGCTAGTAATACACTGTCATCCTACAAAGTAATTATCTGGCAACTGGTACCTCAAATTTGTGAAACTGGAACCCTCTTCCAAATAAAGGTCAGTACTAGACCAAAAAGACTCAAATATCAAAGGCAGAACATCTTGATCTTGGTTATTTAGAGTGTAAATTTTCATAAGATAATACTGTAGCAATGGGCGTGTATTAGCAGGAACAAGATCAACACCCTAAAATGTAAGCATTACATGTGTTAACTAAATTTGTGTCTGAATCTGTTTTCTAATCTAGCCTTGTCTTCTATGCAGTATGCTTCCTCATAGACATGGATTTAAAAAGATCTGGAGGGGTCCCAGAGATGGAGGAGTCCTGGAAAGCTTAGCATCTCTAATTTATACTGTCTGCTGAGCACAAGAAAAATCATGGAAAGTATACATTCCACTACACCAGCATGTCCTAAATCCAGCACTTTCAAGAGACTGCAAGAAACCTTTGACTTTCACCTCCATCCCCTCAAGAAATTTACTGAATCTTTCAGAAACTTACAGGTATCTATGTCTTCTTATAGAGTAGAATTTCTCTAAATTTAATATGCTGTTTGGATTATAATTTAATCTATTTTTCTCAGATACAGAAATAAGATGGACACTTGAGACTAAATCAAATAGGGAATGAAAATATATATTAAAATATAAAAATATTTTGGTTGGACAAAAGGCATAATTTCCAGTGACTGTACAGACACTTGAGTTTAACAGAAGGAGAGAAGGAGAAACAGACATGCAGACAGATGATCTGATAAGTCTGCCAACTGCTTACTCCTTTTAATAACAGCTAAAAGTTAAAATCTGCTGTCTAGGTAACAGTATCCGATTTTACTATGTAATTTTCTCTATGGGTGTGTTGTACCATATTAAAATACTTAGATATGTCTGTGGTCTTAATGATCTGATTTAATTTTTAAAGAAAGCATTTTGCTGGGCTGATATGATCAAGGTAGCTCCTAGTAAGCCATTTATCGAATCAGAGACCACAGAGGTGCGTTATTGCAGCAGTACAAATAAACTATATCAGAATCCCAGAATGGTTGAGGTTGGAAGGAACCTCTGGAGGTTGCCCTGGTCCAGCCACCTTGCTCAAGCAGGGCCACATAGAGCAGACTGCCTGGGGTGATGTCCAGATGGCTTTTGAACATATGAAAGGAGGCAGACTTCACAACCTCCCTTGGTAACCTGTGCCTGTGCTCAGTCACCTTGACCTCCATTACTTTTTCCATAGGGAGAAGTGTTTGCTGATGTTTAGATGGTGCCTCCTGAATTTCAGTGAGTGTCCTTTGCCTCTGGTCCTCTCACTGAGCATCGCTGAAAAAAGGCTGGCTATCTTCTTCACGCTATCCCTTCAAGATGGCAGCCTATTCAACCTGAGGCGACTGAAGGCCCACACCAAGACCCTGAACCATCTTGTCCGTGAGCTGCTTTACGCTGACGACGCTGCCCTCGTTGCTCACACAGAAGTAGCTCTGCAGCGTGTAACATCCTGCTTTGCAGAGGCTGCTGAGCTTTTTGGGCTGGAAGTCAGCTTGNCTGAGCCTTCTTTTCTTCAGGCTGAACAGTCACAGCTTTCTCAGCTTTTCTTCATATGTCAGATGTTCCAGTCAGTTCATTACCTTTGTGGCCCATTGCTCTGCTCTCTGCAGTATGTTCATCCTTCTCCTGGACTGAGGAGCCCAGAATGGGATATATGGTACCAGATGTGGCCTTAGCAATGCTGAGTAGAAGACAGTGGGCAAAATGTTATGTTAAAATGTTTTGGACAAAGCAATGGACTTGAAGTATATGTGACAACTTCAACAGTGCACTGACTTCCGTTGCATAGCATAAATGTGCTCAAATTTTTGACAGTGTTTAGGATTGCCAAAGTGTGTTTTTTAGCCCTAGCTAGTATATCTATACTGTCAAACAGCATAGCTCTGCATTTTTTTCCCAATTGCTTAAAATTGGACTTGCTATTGTGTATAACTATTAATTTTCCCCTGATTGTGTTTTGGAGTCAATGATTCAGTCATCTATCCAATTGTCTCTACAGATAAGATCCTGGTGACTTTCTTGGATTCAGAATAATTAATTTTCAGATTCAAAACAGCTTCTAAACCATGATAAATGGATTTCTTTGTCATTTCCTCTCTCTGTTTTGCAGAGTCCTTCAACACTATCTCACAGGACTCTGAAATCACAAAGATGTCATGGCATGAATTGCATACCCCAGCTTCATTAAAACACCAGTACTGTGGGACAGAATATATGCTTGCATCATTTCAAGCACTTGGAATGAAGATGAAACTTTCATGTGTGAAACATCCATGTGTCCCTATGCATACACATATATTCCTGTCATTGTATGTCTGCCTCCAGTAAACCACTTAAACACTTCATGCATAATTTCAGTTGAGCGAAACTGTGAAAGGTTAAGCTATGGAATTAATATGCTGCTCATGAAAATTGGCTCTCAGTTGTGAGATAGAAGCTGTTAAATCTCCATTATGCCTCCATAGAGGCAAAGGTTGAAATCTGAGCTTTAATCTACTTAGAACCAAAGTAATCTACATGACAAAGTTAAACATTAGGAACGCTCTCACCCCAGGGACATCATAGAAAAAAGCAAAAACAACCAAGCACCAAAACACCAAAGGATTCAAGCATGAAATACCATAAATACATTGCTAAACAAATACATTGCTAAACAGCTTAAATAATTGTACTGCTTATTGAATTCTCCAAAGGTAATGAAAAAGATAGATTTTCTCTCCTCTTGATGCATTGATCTCTCGCTGGTGGTCTCTCCCACCAGAGTACATATGCACCAATATATTTTAATATTTGACTTGTTCAAGGTTTTGTGGGTTTCAGAAGGGCTGAGGTAAACAAACTCTAGCTCTTTAGAATCTGGCAATTTGTATTCCCTAGATGTCTAAACTTCATCTATCATCCGTAAAGAGAGCCACCAAACAAAGTGAGATTAACTTAAAATAGGTGTGGAAGTATTTGTAATAATTTCTAGATGTTCTTACTTTGTGTAGAAGGAGCCTTCATAAATTGCTGAAAGGCTTCAATTTTAGATGATGGAAGATTTTAAGATTATGGTAGAAGTTAAGTAACATTAATCTCATTATTACTTGTTGCTTAGTTGTATCTTGCAACAAGTTGTATCTTGTTACAAGTATCTTTATTTAGAATGACAGAACTGGGAGAAATCTTAAAGGCTACTGCATCTCTTTTCTTCAAACCACCATATCCTTCATAAACTTCTTCTGTTAGCAAGCTCCAAACACTTGAAATAATTCAATGTATTTCATTACTTTAGAATCTGGTCAAAACCCCAAAGTAGATGGAAGGCAT
Organism: Pachyramphus minor; assembly: GCA_013397135.1. Classification (NCBI taxonomy): domain Eukaryota; kingdom Metazoa; phylum Chordata; class Aves; order Passeriformes; family Tyrannidae; genus Pachyramphus; species Pachyramphus minor. The sequence goes on along the minus strand of VYXB01002877.1, from coordinate 1,738 downwards.
CCTATTAATTCAATGGAATTTAAATTCTATTAATATTTCTTCTGTTATCCTCTTTGCTTTTTTTCTTGTTTGGGATACCAAAGACTGGAAAAAATTTGTTATTTAAAATTACTATTTCAGTTCCTCTCCAGCAAATAACTTGAAAAATAATAAAATTTATGGGTTGGATTTCTTTTTTGTTTAGATTTACTTTCTAAGATGATCATAATATACCCATATTGACAGTGAGAAAATGGAATGGAATACATTCTTTGCTGTGATAAGTAGTTAGAGACTCAAAAAAACCCTTTTAGATCAGAAATTTTTCACTGGCACTGTTAAATTTACTTATTTATTGATTAGAGGCCTTCTAAACTGCCCATATATACTTCAAGTGGGTAAGGGTCTGAGTGGTACAATGTAGTTAAGATACTGCTATATCTGCTTTGAAATACAGTTCATTAACATTACTATTATCTATTATTTTATTCTCACATTTGAACCAACAATTTCTTAAATAAGACAGTATTTTCAGCACTGAAACAGAGTCACATTTAAGGAGGAGAAATATGATTGGAATTCTTTAATTCTCCACACAAATTTGGGAGAGAAAATCCAAGCCATTTTGGCTTGATTTGAAACTCAGATGTTCATTTGATAAAATGTTCATAACACTCCTGCTGAAATCAAGTTATACTGGTGAGCCTAACAGCAGATCTGTCTTTATTGTTGTATTTCCCAAGCTATTGGTAGTACAGGACATTTTTAATAAATGAAAAGGAGAATTGATTTGCTTTGTTAAGTTTTTATTCATAAAAGTCTGTTAAGGTTGGGGAAGGTTTTCATTTTTATTAATGAAAGAGAATACGAGTCATGGATCATTAGACTGAATTACAGTAATAAAAAGTTGATGGTAGTTTCTCTGAGCAAAAAGAAAACAAAGTATGAAATAAGATTAAATATTCTAAAATGACTAAATTAATTAGGAACCTAAAGTCAGTGTCTAGATGTATGTAACTATGTCAGATTCTATACAGCTGGAAAACAAGAACTCTCACTTCTTGCTGTTGGTCTCTAAACAGTCATTCTGCATTCCCTGAATGGGATTCACCTCATCTTCCTTAAACATCTACATTGAATCTGAATTAATCAGCCAGGGCTCCCTTTATAGTTAGTCGAGAATAATAGGCACTCTCAGGGTGCAGTTCATGCGACCTACTTCAGATGCCTATTTTAGGATAAGAATTGTGACCTAGAAGTGCCTATTTCTCTTCTTTGACTGCCAGGGAGCCTGAAGTGATTAGCTCAGGTGCAGGCATTCACACTCTTAATGTATGTGCTCAGCCAAATTAATTCCTCCTTTTTTCTGTGATTATATCTTTGGGAATTTTGCATAACAGAATACATATCTATACTTGTCTGCTTTTTCTTCATTTAAAAAAATATTTATCTGTGCAAAAACATTTCTTACATTAGCATTCATGTTAGTGCTTAAGTTTTCACCTTATTAATAGGAATACAATTAGTTTGCAAAGGGATAAAATATAGGTATACAATTTCATATTTAGTCAAGTGAACAAAAACTCTTAAAATAAAATGCAAGTTATGGGACCTCAAAGAAAACATGACATTAGAGAGTAACATTAATACAAATAGATTTAAACACCTAGTTGCAGGTTTTCAGGGAGGGGAAAATGAAGTATTAGCTCCTTTACACCCAACTCCCCTATCAAGGGCAAACCCCATTTGAAAAAAAAAA